>CAUYUJ010016726.1:397500-410000 GCA_963575745.1 Prorocentrum cordatum | reverse complement strand
CCATGTTGTGTGAGGCTGGGGCATATCATGTGTTGGAATGGCCAGCTCTGTGATGTGCTAGTATGGTATGTTTATTTTGTCGTGTTATGGTGTGTGCTGCTCTGCCATCGTGTTTTGTTTGTCACGGTATGCTATGCCATGATATCGTATGCTGTGTTCAGACCTGTTATTTGGTGTGGTGGTTTGCTTTGTTCTGTCGTAAGTTATAATACTGTGCTGTACGATGCTTTGCTATGTTATAATGCTGGTCCATCATGCTATGACTTGTTAGCGCGAGGCGCGACACTCGGGGACACTCGGAGGACCTTGGAATCTGGCGGCCGCGAGTTGCAGAGTGGCGCGAGGCGGGACTCTCGGGGACACTCGGGATTTAGGGATCTGGCGGCCAGGGTATGCAGAGTGGCGCGAGGCGGGACTCTCGGGGACACTTGTGGGACTTGGGGGTATGGCGGCTGCGGCATTCAGAGTGCCGCGACGCGGGACTCTCGGGGACACTCGGGAGACCTGGGGATCAAGCGGCCGCGGTGTAGAGTGGCTCGAGGCAGGACTCTTGGGGAAGTTCGGGGACCTGGGGATCTGGCGGCCGCGGTATGCATTGTGGCGCGAGGCGGACCCCTCGGGGACATTCGGGGGACTTGGGGATCTGGCGGCCGCGGCATGCAGGGTGGACGGGTCTGCAGGCCTGTTCTGAAAATCTAACAACCTCAGCCTGACGCGTGGGGAAACATACATGGCGAACGGGCGTCCGAATGATGGCAGGGAGGGTTTGCGCGCGCGCGGGGGCCGGCCCAGGCGCGGAGCCAGCACCGCATCAGACCATCGCGGCCTCGGGCTCCCCAGCGGCGGCCCCCTCCGGCGACGGCGGTGACGACCTCGAGAGCCTCGTGGCGGAGTACATGCGACAGAACAACGTCGACAATTCCGCGGGCGAGGCCCTGAGGGAGCTGGAGCCGCACCTGCAACGCATGCTGGTTTCGAGGCGTCATCCACCTGGTCCCCTCCATCGAAGGGGAGGAGGATGAGGTTCAAGAGAGTTTCGGGGTTCTGCGGCTTGCTGGTGTGCTGTGGTGGCGTCCCGAGGAGGAGGAGGAGGAGGAGGAGGAGGGGGAGGAGGAGGAGGAGGAGGAGGAGGAGGAGGAGGAGGAGGAGGGGGAGGAGGAGGAGGAGGAGGAGGAGGCGGAGAAATAGGGGCGTTTCGGGGCTCCCGGGAGGAGGAGGAGGAGGAGGAGGAGGAGGAGGAGGAGGAGGAGGAGGAAGTATACAATGCTGGCGAGGAGAAGGAGGGGGGGAGGATTTTTTTTGACCTGAATCGTTCTCTGATGAACAACAGCACACCAAGGTGACCACCAGAGCAGAGCACTGGAGGTGAGAAGAAGCAGGCAGTAGCGGTGCACCTAGAACCATACGATTTCGGGCCGAAAAGCAAGCAGCGCGCACTACCTGCCCCGCGGCATTTTCGAGCTGCGCCCAACCGTAACGACACGCCTCACGCCAGGAGGCCGAGCCGCCCCGATCAGCCTCCGTGGGGCACCGCTCCCACGACAGACCGCCCCACCCCCACGCGCGCCGGGCGGGAACCACGGCCGTGGCAAGGCTGGGGGGGTACCCCGATGAGCCGCCCGCAGGCGACCCGCCCACCCCCACGCACGCCTGGGCGGGGTACCCAGACCGTGGGGGGGGAATGGGTGGGCAACAAAACGTGGCCCAACGAGGAGAAAGCCGCCAGCCGCGCCCCACCGACAGCGGGAGGGTGGAGCCCTCTGACCGCCGAGGGGCCCACGCTGCTGGCAGCCACCTGGGGAAGGAACGCCCCAGGGCGGTCGCCCCTGCCACTTTTGGGCAGGGGCTGCCCCCACCACTTTGGCCAGGGGCCCCACCCGCCTCCGCCAGTCCTGCGGTTGGTCACCGGAGCCCAGGCTGCACCGCTTCTCCGCGGTGGCAGGCACTCCAGGCCTGGCCTGACGGCAGGAGGGGGAGGAGGAGGAGGAGGAGGAGGAGGAGGAGGAGGAGGAGGAGGAGGAGGAGGAGGAGGACGAGGAGGAGGAGGAGGAGGAGGAGGAGGAGGAATTGCAGCAACAATTGCAGCAGGTGGAGGAGCAGGGGAGTAAGTAGGAGGGGGCAAACCTCGCTTTCGTGGTGGGCCTGGGACCCACGACGGAGATCGTCTGGCCCCAATGGACACCAGACCTCAAAGAGCGTGGTGCCGCGCAGCACGCCTGGAGAGGAGGAGAGGAGAGGGATGGGGAGATGGAGTTGGAGGAGGAGCAGGAGGAGGAGGATGAAGAGGAGGAAGGGATGGCGAAGATTCTGGAGACGCTGCCTCATCGCGTAGCAATATGAGTGAGACCCCCCTTCACCCTACTTGGGGGTGCACTTCTGGTTGCGCTCAGCTTTGCTGAGAGCCTCGCGCCAGAACCCCTAACTGACTCGCGTGAAATACTCCCGGCCCGCACAGTTGGTGCAGTTTGCCAACCGTTAGGTTGACAGATGCCCCACAATGATAACATTACCATGTTTCAGCCCAGCGTGGAGCCTCAAGCGAAGGTTCAAAGAACACATCCCTCTACCAAATGTGCCTGCTTCCCAGGGGGGCCCATATAAGTTCCATCAACATTGAGACGTTTATACCACTCGGTCTGAGGATATTGCGTGGATATCTACAGAGTGGGCTGAGGAAAAAAACAGAGAGCATACACACCAGGCAGGGGGCTGAGCAGGGGCTACACCCTCCTGCCGCCTAAACCTTGGGCGCGCAGGGAGGGCAACTCCCTCAGCCTCACTCGCCTCGATGGTGGCCCTCAATATTCTTATCCGAACTAGGAAGGCCTTCTGCTCAGTGAAGTCATACTGCTGGCGTTGCCCAGCGGGGATGCGAGACTCAGCAGCGGCACCTCCCGCGAGCTCATCGGCAACAGCATTTCCATACGCGGGAGAACTACTTCTTTTCTCCTGTCCACAATGTCTCGTGCAGCCTTGTGCGAGCGAGTGCAAATCAAGCTGAACCAGTGGTGAGCATCTGGCCCCTCAGCCCTCGGGGGCCTCCTCGTGACCACTGCATCGGTTCATATGCACTCCCTCGCTGCCGATGAACAACATGAGTTCTCGATCGGTGGGGAAGATGACCAGCAGCAGCGCCATGAGTTCATCTCTGACGACCGTCTGGCGCCCTCCTGGAAGGGCCCCCCAGACTGCGGCCTGGAAGTACGTGCTGCTCTTGGCAAGATCAGTCAAATCTGCGATGCCTGCCCCAATTCGGCGCAGTGGTGTCTGAGCTGTGGCGGGGCCCCCGCTAGCATCGCCGAAGACGTACATTGGTTCTCCACTACCATGGTCGAAACACCCTTGCGTGAAGCTGTCAGCTCCATGGGTCGACCAGCAATCTTCTACCCCTGGGTTGCGGCAGCTCTGTCCAAGGCCAGGGTATGAGTCCACGAGTCCAGAAACTCTCGACCGTGTGCTGCTGTGCCTGCTACAGCCTCGATTATGACCGTTCGACCAAACAACAAGCGATACCACACCACCTACGGCCCTCATGTTGCGCTACGGCCCATCGGGGGCCGTAGCGTGTACCATGCAAGCACTCACGCCAGACCTCCTGGTGTTACTGAGCCCTGTGGGGCCGTAGGTGGGGTGGTGTCGTTTGTTTTCGGGTCCAAACGTGTCGGTGGCCTCGTGAAAGCGTCTGGCCTTCTGGCGCGGACGTTCCCATGCCTCGATGGAAGCTGGTCCCCGCTGTCTCGCCGCATCTCTCGCAGGCCACGTCAGTTGTTCGGCTTCCTTGACCGCAGCCTTCGCTCGATCCTTTGGCCACATGGTGCCGACGGCGATGGCCAACACGAAAGCCGGTAGTCTGAAACCGTTCTTCGTGGACCCCAGGTATTTGTCGGCGGCGAACGAGGGAGGGAAATGAGAAGGAGAAAGCCTTTTCAGAAGTTGGCGGGACTTCTGGGAAACCCTCTGGCCTAGAGGTTTTCTCTGTCTTCGGGGAAGGCTTAGGAAACTTCTCAGAAGGGGAGACTTCCGAGCCTTCGGAGAAGGCCCGCCCCTTCTCTTTTCCCCCCTGGGTTCGCCGCCGACCTTGAGCAGCCGCCGATCTGAATAGTCATCGACACCTGCTTCCATTCCCGAACCTCCGTAGTGCTGATTGGCCTGCTTCCAGTGTTTGGCCTACATGCTCTTGTCTATGTCCTCGTAGGGCGCTTCTGGGATGTCCACCGCTGGTACGTCTTAGACATTGTCATGCCTGAATTCCGAGGTGTCGGTGCCGTCGGTCGGCAATGGTGGGAGGTGCCACTCATTTGGTTGAATTGGATCCCACTCCTGTTCGAGGATGTAACGGATGATGGTCGACTGCAGTAATTGAATTGTCTCTTGCATCGGTCCTGCCTGAATCCATTGACCGTGCCAGGGTTGGGCCGCCTCTCGTGGGAAACGTCGGGCTGGGTCCCGATCTGCTGTCGTCAGGTCCAGGAGCGCGGTCGAGCATTGGCCCGGTAGTCTCGGCCCCAGGGCGTCGGCGACCCGTCGTCGAAATAACGTGCTTGATACGCCTGTGCGTCCGATTGCCATGCGCATGACGGACGCTCGTGCCGAGGCCCATGCCTTGGTAGTTTGCCTGAGCTCTCGGCTGGATGATGCGGCTGCGCCTCTTCATGCGCTGGGCGATGCGTCCAGGCTGGAGCAGACGATGGCGCTCTTCTTGGCAAAGGCGAGGGCGTTCCTCTGGACCTGCTCGCAAGTGTCGAGCAAACAACGGTAAACACATTTCCGAACGACCTGATGCGATCTTTGCGTGCGTTGCGAGAGGCCGTCGCTCCACGTGCTGTGCGAGTTTGCCTGAGACGTGGTGGCCCTCAGCAGGGCGCATCCTCTGCCCCCGACGCACGCATCATGTTCCCCATGGACCTGGGCACCCAGGGACCTGGGCACGACATGCCCCCGGGCACCCGGGGACGCAGGGACCTGGTCACGAACTGCAGGCACTGGGCACCTGGGCACGCCGGCACCCAGGCGCCCAGGCGCCCAGGGCGCCCGGGCACCCGGGCGCCCGGGCACCCGGGCACCCGGGCACCCGGGCACCCGGGCACCTGGGCACTCGAGCCCCGGGCAGCGGCACCCGGGCACGGTAAAATTTTCTCGAAAGCGAGATTGGTCAAACCCGCAGTGCGCGCGTTTCGGGAAGCTTGCTCTTACCTGGGCGCCCTTTGGCGCGGCCCATGGGCGCTCATCTGAGGGGCGTCTTTGGCGCGGCCCTGAGCGCCATGTCTCCAAGCTCATCTGGGGGGCGTCGTGGGGTGCTCTCCGACAGTGGGCCCTGGACGGGCTGGCTCGTGGGCCAGACGCCTCGCGCGAACGCGGCCTCGTGGGGTTCCGCGGAGTGCTCTTCGTGGCCTCTTGGAAGCCTCGCGAGGGCACTTTGGGGAGGGGGGCCTCGTGGGGGTCTTTTTTGGGGCCCCGTGGGGTCTGGGGACCTCTTCAGGGTCACCAGCGATCTCGGGGGCCATGTTTGGGTGGACGGCACGATGTTAGCTCGAGCTCCCCCTTTGGGGCCCCGGGGCCGCCCTGGGGGTCTCTGGGGCCCCTCCTGGGGGCTCGGGGGTTCCCCGAGGGTGTCCTTGTGGGCTGCATCGGCCGTCTCGTCTTGAGATAAAGTGGCTGTTGTTTTATCACTTCGGGACGTAGCGCATGTTCCCCCCCACACACACACCCCACGTAACGCTACCGCCGGGAAGCCGGCTGCATGCGTGAACGTGTGAAGTTCCCCACAGAGGAGCGGGAGGCGGAGGAGGAGGAGGAGGAGGAGGAGGAGGAGGAGGAGGAGGAGGAGGAGGAGGAGGAGGAGGAGGAGGAGGGGGAGGAGGAGGAGGAGGAGGAGGAGGCGGAGAAATAGGGGCGTTTCGGGGCTCCCGGGAGGAGGAGGCGGAAAACCAAAAAGGGAGGAGGAACTGTGTAGGAGATGAGGAAAACGCGCCACTGGATCACCCTGTAATTGAAAAAGGGGGGGTGATCGCTGAACCCCCCCCCCTCCCCCCCTTCAAAGGGACGGGGGGGAGGGGTCCGACCTCCCCCTCCCCTTCTTGGCGCGGGAAGGGGGGGGGGGGTCCACCCCCCCCCTCCCCCCTTTTGAGCCGAGCAGGGGGCCGGGGAGGGGGCCCCTCCCGCAAGGGGGGGCGGTCCGGCCTCGTGATAGAGAGTAGAGAGTAGAGAGTAGTGTGTCGTGGGTGTTGAGTAGTGGATAGAGCACTAGTAGTACATAGATAGTAGCGAGTAGTGAGGAGTGAGTAGTGAGTAGTGTGCACTGAGTTGTGAGTAGTGGGCAGTGCGGAGTGGGTTGTGAGTAGTGAGTAGCGAGTAGGGAGTAGCGAGTAGTGAAAGTCAGTAGCGAGTAGGGCATTGTGAGTAGTGAGTAGTGAGGAGGGAGTAATCAGTGGTGCGTAGTGAGTAGTGAGTAGCAAGTAGGGAGTAGCGAGTAGTGAGTAGTGAGTTGTGGGCAGTGAGTAGCCAGTAGTGAGTTGGGAGTAGTGAGTAGTGAGAAGTGGGAAGTGGTTTGTGAGTAGTGGGTAGGGAGTAGCGAGTAGAGAATTGTGAGCAGTGAGTACTGAGTAGTGAGTCGTGACTTGTGACTAGTGAGCAAGGAGGTAGGGAGCAGTGAGTAGTGCGTAGTGGGTAGTGAATATTGCGTATCGGGTAGCTAGTAGCGAGTAGGGAGTAGCGAGTGGTGGGTAGTGAGTAGTGAGAGGTGAGTACAGCGTAAGGAGTAGGGCGTAGCGAGTAGCGGGCAGCGGATAGTGAATAGTGAGTTGTTGGCAGTGAGTAGTGAGTAGAGCATTGTGAGTACCCAGTAGTGAGTAGTGGATAGTGGTTAGTTGGTGGTGCGCAGTGATCAATGAGTAGTGAGAAGTGGGTGGTGAGTAGTGCTTAGTGAGTAGTGAGTATTGAACAGTGTGTAGTGAATAGTGAGCAGTGAGTTGGGAGTAGTGAGTAGTGAGTAGTGAGTAATGGGTAGTGAGCAGTGAGGAGTGAGTAGTGAGCAGTGAGTAGTGAGAAGTGAGTAGTGGGTAGCGAGCAGTGACTAGTCGGTAGTGAATAGTGAATACTGAGACTGAGTACTGTTTGGGGCTAGGTTTCGGGTTTGGGTTAGGGTTATTCGTGGTCGGGGTGTTAGTGTTAGGGGTGGTAGGGATGGGGTTCCGGAGCCAGGGGGCGCCGCGGCGAAAGGGGGGGAGCGGGGGGGCTTCGAATTTGGCGGCCAAAGGGGGGGGGGAGGGGGGTTCCTTGTGGGGCACACGTTTGTTGCCGTTGCTGTTGCGGCGCTTGGAGGTGTACAGAAACGTTGTGGTGCACGCAGGCATCGAGGTGCACACAGGGCGGGATCACACAGATAATGTGGTGCAAGCAGGCACGGTGGTGTACACGAACGTTTCGGTGCATTTGGTTGTTTTTTGAATTACTACTACTACTACTACTACTACTACTACTACTACTACTACTACTACTACTACTACTACTACTACTACTACTACTACTACTACTACTACTACTACTACTACTACTACCTACTACTACTACTACTACTACTACTACTACTACTACTACTACTACTACTACTACTACTACTACTACTATACTACTACTACTACTACTACTACTACTACTACTACTACTACTACTACTACTACTACTACTACTACTACTACTACTACTACTACTACTACTACTTACTACTACTACTACTACTACTACTTACTACTTACTACTACTACTTACTACTACTACTACTACTACTACTACTACTACTACTACTACTACTACTACTACTACTACTACTACTACTACTACTACTACTACTACTACTACTACTACTACTACTACTACTACTACTACTACTACTACTACTACTACTACTACTACTACTACTACTACTACTACTACTACTACTACTGCTACTACTACTACTACTACTACTACTACTACTACTACTACTACTACTCTCCAGAGCTTGCTCCCAGTTGAGTCCGCATTCTATATTGCTCTGTAGTGTAGCCTGTTTGGTTCTAGTCTTTTCTCCCTGCATGTGGGAGCCGCTTTCCACCTTCCTGCCCCGACTGATTGATTTGTCTCTTCAGTCTGCCATCTCCGCCGCGGTCTGCGCGCGGCACGATACTGTGGTCAATCTCTCCTGTCCAGCGCCGCCGCCGACGCAGGTCGAGCTGCGCTGCCCCGAGGTGCACGTCCCGCCGATCCACGTGGAGTGCTTGTCGGAGGGCAAGGGCGTCGTCGGACACCTGGCTTACTTGCTCGCAGGGCTCACCCTTTTCGGAACGGGCTGGCTCTGTGGGGCGCTGGTGGCCATACCCACGTGGTTGTGCTCCAGGAGACGTACCCCTCAGGTCGAGACGTCTGCCCAGGCTACTCAGCCATCAGAGGCAGAAGGAACTCTCCAGGATCTTGCTCAGAAGCAGCTCGCGTTGATCAAGGCTCGTCGTCATGGCGAGAGTAGGTGATGTGCTGCTGGTCAAGTACAATGTTGCGGGGCCCGACCTCTGGCATGAGAGGATAGTGCTGGCGGTCCATCCCACCGAGGCAGGGCACTACTATATGCTGACCCCGGACGGGGATGCGTACATCGAGGATTGCTCGCCCGCCTCCGATGACGTCGAGAGGGTCCGAGGAGCTGCGGGTCTTGGGGATACCCCGCCCGCGCTGCAGGGTGCGCCCATCTATCGTTTCAGGGACGTACCGACCGTGGATGACTTGCGCCAGCAGATCCTCGACGCGGCGCTGGCCCTCGGTCTCGCGGCTCCTGGCGAGATACCACGGGTGCGCCGAGTGGGGGGAGAAGACCTGGTGCCTCGAGCGGGGCCTCCGCCCCCCCAGGGGCTGGCGGACCCCCGGCCCCCCGGGCAGGGGGTCCAGGCGGCGGGCATCGCCGTGCCGGCCCCTCGAGCGGACCTCGTGTGGGTAGCTGCTGAGGACGCCGAGGGCCTGGCAAAGGGCACTGAGGTTGAGGTCACGGTGGACACCATCTCTGCGGGCGACAGGGCCATCATGCCATGGAAGGGAGGCTATGTCGCGCTGCGGCAGATGACTCGCCCCGAGGTGTATCGCTTCACCTACGATGACCTGCGAGTGCAGCCCGTGCAGTTCGATTCGAGCGGAGCACGCAGGGTCACGTTCAGCGAGGGGGTGCAGCGGCAGGATGACACGTTGCCCGCGGGTGGACTTGACCTGCAGGGCCCTCGTACGGTTTCCTGGTTCTGCCGCTACGTGGCAGAGAACGGACCGACGCCCCAGGCGGCCCATGAGGCTTGGCTCCGCAAGGCCAGGCTGCACGAGGGCGATCGCGCCATCCACGAGCACTTCGTTCTGTCGCAGGTGCTCTCAGCCGCGGTGTGCCACGACCAGTTGAATGTACCGGCCTTGAAGTCCATGGAGCTTGTCATCAGGAGGCTCCAGCTCATCAAGTCGGCCTACGCGCACTCTGCGTCCGCGCCTGACTTCTCGGGCGCAGACCACTTCATGGGCTGGGGGCCGGCCACCGCCTCCGCATCTGTGGCGCCGGAGCTGGCGGCCCATGTGGCTACCAAGTTCAGGGACGAGGCCGCCATCCTCAAGGAGTCGCGGAAGGCTGCTGAGGAGCGGCGTGGACGTGGAGGCGGAGGCAAAGGAGGCAAGGGCGGTGGAGGCAGAGGAGGCAAAGCAGGGCTCGCCCCGGCCGACGGGGAGGGGGGCGGATGACCATGCTGCCTTCTGGCGCGCGGGCCTGGTCCACCCGCGGCGCTGTGCCAGAGGACCGAGCATCGGCAGATTTTGATCGGTATGTTGAGGCGAGTCGTCAACGTGATTTGTTTCCTCTGCCAGCTGTCGATGTTGATGAGCGCCCTGATCCCGGGCTTTCTGCTACCGTCTTCAAGCGTATGTCGAGGAGGCGTTCGAGGCAGCTGCTCGCCAACGGGGTCGTTGAGACGCTCAATGTTTTAGCTTCTCCGGCCGCCATCTCTTCCTTCAGGCCTACGGCTGCTCATCGTGCTGCCCATGGTCAAGTTTTGTCTACGCTGGCGGCAAGGCCTACTTGCACATCCTTGTACAAAGACCGCGAAGCCCTTCAGGCGCTTTGTGGATCGGAGTTCTCCTATGCTGGGGGGGACTCCAGTTGCAGCGTGGAGCCGTATGATCGAGGCCGGGTCTCGATGCCAGCTGCGGGGGCCTCGCCTCCGTGGCTTGCGGACGTCATCGACGACTCCGGCAGAGGCGTAGTCGACGGCTTCACCACCGCGATGCTCCGCTCGCCCGTCGAGATGGGAGCCATCATGGACCAGCAGGCACATATTAAGCCCTACATGGACGTGAGGCTCAAGAGGGACAGGTTGCTATACTACCAGTTCGTCCGCGACCTATTCGAGTCCAATCTGGTGGATTTCGGGACGGACGCTTTCGAGACCGTTTACCCGTTCTTCGTACGCAAGAAGTCGGGCAAGCAGCGGCTCGCGTGGGACTGCCGGGTGGCCAACATCCGCTGGCGCAGTCCGCCCAAGATCCGCATGGCGAGTGGCTCGGCGTTCGCAGGTTTGCAGATCCCGACGGAGCTGCAGGAGCACGGCATGTGGGGTGCCGGCTCCGATATCGCGGACTACTTCTTTTGGCTCGCCATGCCGCCTGACCTGCGGCCCTTCTTTGCGCTGCCGCCTGTGCCAGGCGCTCTGTTGCTCGAGTGGGGTGTCCCCGCTGCTTTGGGCGGGGCACTCCATGGCCTTTTGGAGGTCAGACCTCGCCTTCGTTCCGCGCCGATGGGCTGGACTTGGGCGATGTGGCTGGCGCAGCGTGTCCACATGCATCAGATCTGTCTAGCGTTGCCCTGGGCGCCCTCGAGACTCATGGAGGAGGGGGCCCCTGTTCCTGAATGGCGCTCGGATCTCCCGGTTCTGAATGTGTACTGTGAAAACCTAATGGTTCTTGCGACGTGCCCCAAACTGGCGAGGGAGACTCGGGATGCCGTCATTGTCCAGCTCGTCAAGTCAGGCTTTGTCGTTCACGAGGTCTTCGGTCCTGTTAGGCAGTTCACCGCTCTGGGTTACTATATCGACGGGGACGCTATGAAGGTCTGGGTCGATCCGATGCGCAGGGAGCGAATTGCCGCCGCTGCCCGAGCTCTGTCGCGACGGCCTCGGATCACAGGTTTGGCGCTGAGTCGGTTCATCGGTCATTGCATTGCCGCCTTTCTCATCTTCCGCCCGGGGCTCTCGGTATTTAGGCGCATGTATGACTTCGCTGCTAAGTTGGGGGCCGCTCCAGGACGTCTCTGGGCTGAGGCCGCTCGCGAGGCTCGTCAGATATCGTATCTCATCCAGGTCACCATGTCGGATCTCTGCCTGGAGTGGTCGGAGAGGGTCCTCGCTACCGATGCGTGCCTGTCGGGGTTTGCCGTTGCTGCTACGCGTTGGCCTCAGGAGGTCATCAAGGAGTACGGGTCTGTCCGAGAGAAATGGAGGTATCGGAGTCGTCTGCCGTCTGCGACTGCACCTCGCGATGCTGCCCTGCCTGCCTTCGGCGACCCCTTCAGTGACATCAACACCGTAAAGACCATCGCCGAGCCGAAAGCTATTTCGACGTACGAGCCGAACCCCGATTTCGCCGAGATCGACCCGCGATACCTCAGCAAGGAAGACTGGAAGTTGCAATATGCCTCAAGGTTTCGTGGTCGTGATGGCCCTATCTCAGTACTAGAGAGTGTCGGCATGGCCTCTGGGGTTCGTCATACTACGAGGGGCCTCTATGGGTTTCGAAGGCGACACCTCTTACTTGGGGACAACCTGGGGACTGTGCTGGCCATGGAGAAGGGCAGGTCGTCGTCGTTCTCTCTCAACAAGTCATGCCGTAAGACCGCAGCCTTTTTCAGTGGCTTCGGGGTCGCGTTACGTGTACCGCTGGATCCCCTCAGAGAGCAACCGCGCCGACGAGGGCTCCCGCCTCTGGGAGCCGCGCCGGCGCTCCGCCCGTGCAGCGGACCCTCCGCCCGGCGCAGGGGCCACCATCTCGCTCGCGGAGTGGCTGGAGCTGGACGAAGAGGACGACGCTCGCCTCTGGGGACGCCACGAGAGAGGCCCGGGCAGCCTCCCGCGCTTCGCTGGCGGGCAGCGCCCGGGCCAAGGCCGTGGAGGGGCGGGACACCTTCCTCGAGTCCAGTTCGGTGAGCACCAAGACGTACAAGGACTACGATCAGCGCCACTCGGATTTCCAGGAGTGGATCGCCCAGAACCGGCTGTCGACCAAGTTGGAGAGGCAGCCCGACCTCGTGCTCACGGACTACATCAACCACATGTGGTCGACGGGGCACGACGTCTCGGAGGGATCGAAGGTGCTGGCTGCGTACATGTACTTCTACCCCGATTACTCGAAGGCCGGGAGGAATGTGCCCCCGCGGGCCCGCAAGGCCCTCCGGGGCTGGAGGAGGCTCGAGCCGGGCAGGACCAGGCCGCCGATCCCGCTGCACCTGCTCGCGC
>CAUYUJ010016726.1:370000-392500 GCA_963575745.1 Prorocentrum cordatum | reverse complement strand
CCTCCGGTGGGCCTTCCAGGAGCCCACGAAAGTTGGCGACAGTTGCGCAGATCGCAGCCCCCCAGGGCGCCGCGAGGTCTCGAGGTGGTCCGCGTTGGACGTACCTCCGCTGGGCCTCCCAGGAGCCCACGAAAGTGGCGGCAGTTGCGCAGATCGCAGCCCCCCCTAGGGCGCCGCGAGGTCTCGGGGTGGTCCGCGTGGGACGTACCTCCGCTGGGCCTCCCAGGAGCCCACGAACGTCCGCGACAGTTGCGCAGATCGCAGTCCCCCAGGGCGCCGCAAGGTCTCGAGGTGGTCCGCGCTGGACGTACCTCCGCTGGGCCTCCCAGGAGCCCACGAACGTCCGCGACAGTTGCGCAGATCGCAGCCCCCCAGGGGGCGGCGAGGTCTCGAGGTGGTCCCCGTTGGACGTACCTCCGCTGGGCCTCCCAGGAGCCCACGACAGAGGCGACAGTTTCGCAGATCGCAACCCCCCAGGGCGCCGCGAGGTCTCGAGGTGGTCCGCGTTGGACGTACCTCCGGTGGGCCTTCCAGGAGCCCACGAAAGTGGCGACAGTTTCGCAGATTGCAGCCCCCCAGGGCGCCGCGAGGTCTCGAGGTGGTCCGCGCTGGACGTACCTCCGCTGGGCCTCCCAGGAGCCCACGAAAGTGGCGACAGTTGCGCAGATCGCAGCCCCCCAGGGCGCCGCGAGGTCTCGAGGTGGTCCGCGTTGGACGTACCTCCGCTGGGCCTCCCAGGAGCCTACGAAAGTGGCGACAGTTTCGCAGATCGCAGCCCCCCAGGGCGCCGCGAGGTCTCGAGGTGGTCCGCGTTGGACGTACCTCCGCTGGGCCTCCCAGGAGCCCACGAAAGTGGCGACAGTTGCGCAGATCGCAGCCCCCCAGGGGGCGGCGAGGTCTCGAGGTGGTCCGCGTTGGACGTACCTCCGCTGGGCCTCCCAGGAGCCCACGAAAGAGGCGACAGTTTCGCAGATCGCAGCCCGACGGCACGAGAGAAGAGAAGAGGGGGACACAGGAGACAGGAGAGGAGGAGGGGAGGAAGGGGGAGGAGGAGAAGGACGGGGCGACCACACTGCTCTATTCAAAACGAGTGCCCAACTATACGATGGTTGGGAGAAAAAAAGTCACAAAGGTGCTGACCATGTTGTTATCAGAAGCATTTGAGCGATGCTGAGCTTCTTGCTCCCACTGTACTATCTCAGGGCATGTTGGATGCTCGGGCCCCCAAACACTCGCAAAGCTTCTTGGGGAAAAGGTCATGCGGCGATTCTCGGGAGCGCCAAACAGCGTTCTAGGATGCCGGGGATCTGCGGTTTGGGGCACTCGACGCGCAGTTACGTTCTCTAACATTGAGAGCTCGACGGGGCCCAAGGGTCTTCTATGCAGAGCTTCGCGATCTTGTGGCGGATAGTGTCTGCGCATGGGCTGGCGCGCTCCTGACAGGGACCTGTCGAACTGCCGCAACCCGTCCGCGGTGCTGCTGACCCGCATCGACCGCGTGAGGGCAGGTTTGCCGATGAACGCGCACATCTCTTCTAGGGAGACAGACACTTAAATAAACCCATCTAAGTTGGCCTCCTAGATGGAGTAGTCGGAGTAGAGGGGGTCGGAGGATCACGCCGCATCGCCGATGCATCGACGATGCGGCTCGATGCGGAGCCCGATGTTATCCACGCCGACGTCGCCGACGCGTCGCCGACGTCGGCGATGCATCGACGATGCATCGCCGATGCATTGGCGATACGGCGCGATCCTCCTACTCGGACCCCATCTAGGAGGCATCTAACACACAAACTCGGAGGTCCGCGCGGATTCCTCTGATCGGCGCTGGGCCCCCCTCACTGCTGCGCGGAGCGCGCCGGGGGCGGCGCCGGAGGCGCCGCCAGGGGGCCCCGGCACCGACCCGAGGAATCCGCGCGGACCTCCGAGTCTTCATGTCTGTGCCAGTGTTTGTTCCCCTATCGTCGTCATCGTCCCGGCCGCGCAGCCGCAGCCCGCACCGCGCCCGCGACCCTGCGGCGTTCGCGGGGGGCTGCGCGGGGGGCTGGCTGGGCGGCCCCGCGGCCCCGCGGGAGGCCCCGAGCGGGCGCGAAGCTCGCTTCTGCTCGGGCCGTCGGCTCCTCCATGCCCGCCGCCTCCTGCCTGGTCTCTGCGTCTCCTGCGCCCTCCGGGGCGGCCAAGGCTTGGGGCGACGACCCGAGGGGGGGGTGGGCATGTCATGGCCCGGGCCACGGCACCTCTTCAGGTGTCAGTGCGTCCCCTGGCCGCCGCCCGGGCCTCACCGTGCCTCGCGCCATGATTCGCAAACCCCCCCTCTTGGTCGCCGCCCTCCTGCTGGACGCCCCCGGCTTATCATTTTCGTATTTGTTCACCCTTCTGTTGTTCCTGTTGTTGACCTTTTTTGCCTTTCGTTCAATACTTTTGGCTGCCTGTCGTGGACCCACTGCTGGTGCAAACTGTTGATATCACACGAGGCCTGGTTTTCCAGCGCGTGTTGTCGCTGCGGGCGCGTGCTGGAATGTTGACGCCATTCATGACGTGAGCTTTCCTGCGTTTCCTGGGTGCCCCCTATCAAGCCCACGACTCGAAGCGTTCGCACGCGGAACAGCTCAATATGCCGGGCCGAATCTTCTTCGTTCCAGTTGACACGTGTTCGCCAGCAGTGGACATGGGAGATGCGCGGGCATAATTATAGTCGATCGGTGCATTCTTTTGCCTCCCCTTCCCGTTGCCCCTCTCCTGCGGCGGGCCCTGTAGGAGGAGGAGGAGGAGGAGGAGGAGGAGGAGGAGGAGGAGGAGGAGGAGGAGGAGGAGGAGGAGGAGGGAGGAGGAGGAGTCGGGCCCAAGCGCCTCCAAAGACCCGGGATCTCGAGCCCCCTCCTCCCCTTCGCCCTTTGTCCATCCCCTTCGCCCCGTGCTTGTACCTGGGGGCGTAGAGCAGACGCGGGCGTGGCTGCGGGCCACCGCGCAGGTGGAGGAGTTCATATCGCGGTGGAGCCTCGACGAGAGGGCCGCCCAGGAGCTCCTCCCCTCTGTGCTGCCGCTCCTCCCTCCCATTGCCCTGATGTTTTTTCCCTCGCTCATGCTGCGGCGGAATTAAGTTCTCGAACTTCTCACATGGGCATCTCGCGTGGCAGGTGCGGCAGGTTGATCCGCTCGTGCGTTCGGCATTTGGCACACGGTGAGTTGATTGCGGGTGACCGCCATGGCCGTTCACATCACGACCGCGGTTACGTTATCGTCGACATGATCGTGACGACGACTCCCCCATCCCCCTCAGACTCCTAGCGAAGAGTCTCTGTGGCGGGACGGGATGTGATCTCACCCTCCAGTACAACCCGTATGCAGTCTCGAAGCAGGGCGCATCGAGTCCCGTCCATAAAAACGCGAGGGGCGGTGAAGTCCCGCCCATCTGGCCAAGTTCAGTCCTGAGTTGTTCGACTCAGGAAATCGTAGGGGAAACGTATGACTCGAGTAAGCCGGAACTCGGGTTTGCCGACTTTCTTTTGACGAGCGCGTCCTGGATTTTGGTGGTCCCGTTTTCGTGAGATTTCTGCAGCGGGAGCCCGCGTCACATTTCAGAATTGGTCGCGTCATTTTTGCGATGGCCCTCGTCAGGCCAACCCGAGTCCCCCGTACCCCAGTCTTACGTTCCCCGAAATTGGATGTGCATTGATGTGGTGCCATAACATAGCTCTCTGGACTTGCCGAGCTGTCTTTCAGCCACTTGTCCAGCGCATCAGTCGCTGTGGCGTCGCTTCGAGACCAGGCCCAGAAGGCCGTAACATGTGACGCCTCGCGTCAGCATGCCTTGACGATCCTTCATGAGGCTTGTTTGGGCCATTGTTGGATTTGTCTTGGGCTGCTGGGGCGGAGTAAGAGGATGCGGAAACCATGGTCAGGGGAGGGGGAGTCGAGATGGAAGTACCAGGTGACACTTTCCGTCGTAACATGTGGCACCTCGCCGTCTTCGGCCGTTCTGGAGGATTGAAGTGAGGCGTCTTTGGGGAAGATTATTATGATGCGGCAACTAGTGATCACGATGACGATGATGATGACTGTGAGTATGATGATGATGATGATGATGATGATGATGATGATGATGATGATGATGATAATGATGATGATGATGAAGAAGGTGATGATGATGAATATGATGATGAAGACGATGAAGACGATGATGACGGTGATGATGATGCTGCTGATGATGTTGATGTTGATGCTGATGATGATGATGATGATGATGATGATGATGATGATGATGATGATGATGATGATGATGATGATGGTGATGGTGATGGTGATGGTGATGGTGATGGTGATGATGATACTAATGATGATGGTCATGGTGGTGGTGGTGAGGGTCTTCGTCGCTGTTGCGCACCCTATGTTTTTGTTATGATCATGTTATTTTAGTTGCTGGATGGCTGGAGCACGTAAACACGTACCATGTTCGTTGTGTGTGGTTTGTTTGCGTGTTTGGCCAGATGTTTGGTGACGTTTGTGGAACAGCTGTTTGGGACGCGTTCTCTGCTATGCGTCAATCTCCGTTTTTGTCCCACCTCATGATGGATGCCCTCATCATGCATATTCCCATGTGCTTACCGCCCACTTGCCCTTGTCCTGGCGGCTGCCTGACAGCAGTAGCACTAAGCTGTAACTATGGGTCCTGGACAGTGGTTTGTTATTGCGTGTTCGTGTTATGGTAAGCTCTGGCAGCGCAAAACAGTGACTTCCGTGTTGGAGGTGGTGAAGCACCATCCAGAAGGCCTTAACATGTGGCACTTTTCGCCTCCATTCCTTGCGGGGCTCTCATGGGGCAATTCTTGGCAGTCTTTGGGCCGTCTTGGGCTCTGGCGAGCCCGTTCTTGGGACCCTCTGTGGCCGTGTTGGGCCCTTGGTCGTCTTGGGCCCTTCTCCGGGAAGTCTATTGAGGCTGTCCTGGGGCCATCTTAGGTCCCCCTTGGATTGTCATGGGCATCTGATGGGCAATCTCGAGGCTTTATTGGGGCTGTCCTGGGCCGTCTGGAGAGCTTCGGGAGGCCCTCATTGGTCCTGTCTCTCTTCTCATTCGTTCCTCCGAGGCGCTCATGGAACCGCTTGGAGCAGATGGCCCTGTGAAACCGAATACTTACACAGACCGAGGGCGGTCCCAGTCCAGTAATCTGCGAACTTCTTTCGAGGCAGGTCTGTCGTTTGGCACTCCCTTGGACTTTATGGCACGACACTCATGCACAGTTGTAAAAGCTCGAATGATGGATGGCAGTGCCTTGTGGAAAGAAGCGTCCGTTTGAAATATGGGCCTATGAGGCGTTAGTTTTTGTCAAGGGAGCTCTTTTTCGGAGGGGGGCCGTCTTGCTTACAAGGACTCATGAGGAGGGGACTTGAATCGTTGATGCACCTTCGGTTTGCTCGTGTCCCCCTCCTCCCCTTTCTTCCCCTTCCCCTTCGTCCTCCTCGTCCTCCTCCTCCTCCTCCTCCTCCTCCTCCTCCTCCTCCCCTCCTAGAGGGCCTTCAATGGTGATGGAGCTCAAGGTGGGAGAGAAGTGGGAAGCGTTTGTAGCCGGACGGCTGCCGCAGAAGCTAGACGACGCCATCGAGGAGAACCATTACAAGTTCTACGACGCCGCCTAGAAGATGGGCCCAGAGGAACTCGAGCTGATCCCACTGGCCTTCCCGATGACGCACAAGGTCGACGGATGCGATCTCATCGTAAGGTACCCAGTGGACTTGTGGGAAAGAGCTCGGAGGAAGGCCTTCACTGTGCAGAGCTGGTGCGAGTTGGCGCTGAAGATATCGAAGGATGACGAGGAGAACCTGTACAGCGTCATGAAGGTCGCCATGCAGGAGTTGAGTAGCGAGGGCAATCTCGACACAGAGGAGGTGAAACAACATCAAAAAGCGTCAGGAGCTACGAGACAGCGCGAAAACCTTGCTGGATGTTACCGAGATCTTCGATAAGTACGCCAAGCCGGAGGAGGCGGCCAGCTCCATCTGTCGCAAATGAGGGAGCCCACTGGAGTCCCTGGGGCACATTGACAACATTAAGAGGTGCATTACCGAGATTATCTCGGAGTGCGACTCTGGGTTGGCAGGACGGGCGGATTCAGTGGAACCATCACTAGCGGGGCAATCTCGGCGCGAGGATCCTTGAGAGAGAACTCGCGCATACAACGTCTTGGGAAGCGTTTTTTGTTGAAGTGTTTTTTTGGAGCGCCAACAGGTGAACTACTTCAGGGAGGGGGGGGGGACATGAAAAAACAGTGATAACCGCGAAGGCCACCAGAGCGCACCAACGAGGGCCCCACCTCCAACATGCCGTGACTACCAGTGTGCTTCTCCTTACCTGCACGTGGAGGGGAACAGTGGGATACCACAGCAGGGTATCGGGGTGCAGTTACGACAACGCATGGGACAACTATCGCCCAGTAGGAAACTTAGCCCCCCCCCAGCAGAAGTTTGGACAGCATGGGTTTCCTGATTATACTCCCCTTTTCCTTTTTCAAGTGGTCGCGTCGTCGTCTCCTCCCCCTTAGCGCGGGAGCTACGCTCGCCCGGCGCGTCCCCATTCCATGGGCGCGCGGAAGGACCAGCGGCTGCTCCCCCCGCAATGGCCCGCAGGGACTCGTACTCACAAGTTTGCAAGCCTCTCTTACGGGGCCACCTTGGAATTCGCCCCTTGAAGTTTCGGGGCGTGCCCCCTTGTGGCCTTAGTGAGAAGCCAGGGCCGTTGCGCAATCAAATCGCAGGGGATTTTGCCAGACGCGCGCGAGGCATCAGTCTAGGTGCGTTGACTTTGACCCCCATCATGCGGATGTCCTGTCCTGTCCTGCCTCCTCCTCCTGCACCTCCTCCTCCTCCTCCTCCTCCTCCTCCTCCTCCTCCTCCTCCTCCTCCTCCTCCTCCTCCTCCTCCTCCCCCTCCTCCTCCTTCTCCCAACTCCAGCCGCTGCTCCTCCGCCGCGTCTCCCTCCAGGCCAGAGGGCCAGGCTGCCCAGAAACTCCTCTCCGTCTCCACCGACCATCGTCCCCCACCTCCCCCTTTCGGTAAGACCGGCGAGTATCGAAAAACGCCTTTGTTCCGGAGTCGGGCCAGAGTTATCGACATGCGGCCCTGCTGGAATTGGACCTTTAGCACCGCCCGGCCTGGCCTGGCATTGACCATCTCCCCACCGTCCCGTCCTGACTTCCCCCTGCTGCCGTTGCTCCTCCCGCCCCCTGCTGCTGAGCACACTGGTCCCTTTTCCCCATTGGCTGGCCCCCCAAAAAAGTAGTTCACCGACGTCACAGGCAGCATCGGGCCTCGCCGCGACGAGGCGTCTGTGCATAGGAGTGCTTTGAGGCGTCTGTGCATAGACCGATGGGACAGACGTGTCGCGGGCAGTGGCGCGAAGACAATCGCGCCTGGCGGCCGGCGCCCGAGAAGCTCCCGTCGCTGGGTGCAGGGCGGGGTCGAGTAGTAGCCGCGCGGTGCGCGAGGCGCGAGGGTGGGCGACCCGGGAGGTTTTGGGAGTGGGGCTGCAGGGGGCGCCCCCCGGGGGCACCCCGATGCGCCCGTGCGGCCGAGGGCAGCCCGTGGCAACCTTTAAGTCGGGCGTGTCCTGCTACAGGAGGAATGTTCAAAACTAGTTAAGTAAATAGTAAGGGGAAGATATTCCTATGACCATTTGAGTAGATGTGTGTTGCTGCATATCTCGTCCAAGATCCGACTGTATGGGGACATGTCCGACCTCATGGCAACCGCACACGCCCACCACATTTTTGACAGAGGCAGGGCGCGGAGGAAAGGGGCCGCAGGGCTGCCCAGGGGCAGCCAGCGGCTCCCGAGGTCCCAGGCGGGCGGCCCGCGAGGACCGCCAGGCATCGACGCGCGCAGAAGCACGCCAGGGGGGGCGGAGGGGGTGGGCACCCGGACGCCCCGAAAGCGCACGATGACGAGCACGGGTGCAGTTTTGCGGTTTGCGTTGGCGGTGGACGGGCGGCAGGAGGGAAGCTGCGACATGGGTGAGACACCATTGCCGTGGCGCGCGCGCGTTCGTTTCGCGCGTTCCTCGTCGTATTGCGTCTGCGGCAGCGTGCCTGCAGATATCGCGCGTGTGTCTCGTCGGCCCTGGACCAGGGCGCTGGCCGTCAGGAGCGCCGCGGGCTTGTCGACGGCACGCAGACCGCGCAGCGCGCCGAGCTCACGGCAGCGGTGCATGCCGTCAGCCTGGCAGGCGGTGCCGTCGAGATAGTGACCGATTCTCGCTTCGTCAGCAACGGCGTCGCGGCGATCAACGCCGGGGCGTCCACCGAGGATTGGGCCCGCGCAGACCTGTGGGAGTTGATCGTTCCTCACTGCCGCAGCGACGCGCTAGCCGCGCGATGGATTAAGGGGCACCTTGACGCCGCGGAGGCCCAGGCACGAGGTGTGTCGCCAGAGGACCGCTCTGGCAACGCCGCGGCCGACCGCCTCGCCGGGGTGGCAGCCGAAACCCGGCTGCCTCCGCTCGCGTTGCGCCAGGAGCGCGAGCTGCAGCTGATCGCGCTCATGGCCGTGCAGCGTGTTCTCGCCGCGGTGGAGCTCGCTGCGCTCAAGGCCAACCGCGGGCACGGCCCTGGAAGCCCGCGCGTGCGGCGGCGCTGGGCGCAGGCGGGGCATCGCCGCCGCCGCGTGCCCCGCGTGGCGGACGACGCTGCGATCGCGGCCGCGGTGGCCCCAGAGGCGGAGCAGGGACAGGCGCGCGCGGCGCCAGGCCCAGGGGCGGCCGCCGCGGCGAGGGCGCTGTTCGCCTGCAGCGCTTGGCGGGGGCACGTCGCCTCCCAAGGGCCCGCTTGGGTGGCCTGCATGGCGTGCGGGTGCTGGGCCCCGCGCTGGGAGCGCCTCGCGGGCCGCCCGTGCAGCGGATGGGCGCCGCACCTGCCCCCGCGGGCGGCCGGCCTGCTGCTCCTGGATGCCCCGCGCGCCGGGGGCCGCGAGGTGGCGTGGCGGGCGGCTGTGCGACGGCGCCTGCTGGAGCGCCCGGGCGCGCCAGACTAATTAGTTAATTAGTTGCGCGGCGGCCGCTTTGGGCTGCCGCTGGCCCCTCGCGCTCGCCGGGGCGCGCTGCTGTGCTTTCTTGTTTCCCCGCCTCCTCCTCCTCCTTCCTCGTTTCCGGCTTCTCTGCGCTCTGTTGTCACCCGTTCACGGATGGTAAGAAAATGTCTCGTCGGCCCTTCCTCGACCAGCCCGATGCAAATAAGAAGAGGCCCACCATGGCCCACAGCTCAAAGTTGGACTCTCCCCTGGTCCTTCGAGGAGGGTCAGGGGGATGCGCTGGGTTATGCTTTTCCTGGTGTCGACCCCCATCGATGAGTGGGGTGGGGGAGGGGCGGCCCCAGCCAGACATGCCCGGGCTCGGGCGGGGTCGTGACGGGGCCGACTTTTCATCCCCTCGCTCTCGCCGCCGCCGCTTTCGAGCCTCGGGCGGCCCCGTCCAAGCAGCGCCTCCTCCCCACGAGAGCTCCCGAGGCAGAAGGAGGGAGGAAGCGGCGGATGGCGACAGGACGGCGGATGACCGACAGGTGGACGCAACTGGGCGCAGGTGCAGGTCTTCGCGAGAGGGGGGTCGGCCTCGCGGAGCGAACTCGCCGAGGGCCCATAGCACGGAGCGAGGGGGAAGAGCAGGGGAAAGGGACCTTCGCTCCTCCCCCCTCCGCCTCCGCGTCCTTGCATACTTTTCGGGGGCTGGGCTGGGGACGGGTTCAGGTCTACGACCAAGTCCGCCGTGAACAGCAGCAGCAGCAGCAGCAGCAGCAGCAGCAGTAGCAGCAGCCGGGGAAAGGGAGGGGGGGCGATGGGGAGGACGGCGAGGACGACGTCCGCCGTACACCCCCCCCCTCGCGCACGGGCGAGAGACGACGGCCCAGGAGCTGCGGGAGCTGCCCCCGGACATGCAGTCCCAGGCCCCTCTTGGCGGGGCGAAGAAGGGGGCGCAGCTGTGTGAGGGTCTACGTGACGGGCTTCGTCTAACACGATTGTTTGGGGGCCTCAGATTTGGACTCGAGGCTGCACCGGTCTTGAGGGGGGTGTCCCAGACGCGCTGTCAAGCCCTTGTTGGACCTGCCCCCCGTTCTTGCTAGACCTGGAGTGCCCAAACCGCTGCCCTCGTCTCGTTTTCGCCTTTTTGAGGCTCCTGGGAGGCCCTCGTCGCCACCGCTGGATTCGCTTCGTACTCCTGGCCAGCACGCACCCCAGGAGAGGGCCGTGGAGTTGCGGCATCGGTACCTTTGCGTTTTCTCCGCCCAAATTTCCACCCATTCCCCGTCCGCTCGCCTGGGCAAGATGTGTCACGGGTAGCTCCTCTGTTGGTGGCCGTCTTTTCGCGGGGGGGCAGACTTTGTCCGCCCCCCGGGCGGGCACCACTTGCAGGCATCGCAGAGGTTGTGGCAGCACCGTTGGAGCTTCGCGGTGGTTCTCCATCTCCGCCCTCCGTCCCCGCAAAAAGGGGGACCTTGGCATCGCTCGGACGCGTGCGTCTTTTTCTCGGCGAGGACCCTCGAGGAACATCTTGGATCATCGAGCCAAGATCACACACAGAGGGACGTGGTGGGGGGGGAGGCAAGCCTTGTGTTCATATCCACTTCAGCTTGGAGTTTCAGGCTCCATTCCTCATAAACCCGAGGCGCTCTGGGTATGGATATGTCCGGAGCGCCTCGCTGTCCACATCCAGTCACTGGATATCCGGTGCGCCTTTGCCTCACGGCGCCCCTTCCAAGAAAGTCCGAGACGCACCGGATGTGGGCACAAGTGCTGCCCGCAGGGGCAGGGGGGCGGGGGAGGCCTCCTCCGAACCACGGCCAGGCGCAGGGGCGCCGCCCTCGGCCTCGAGGTTCCCCCGCCCTCCCCGGGCCCCACGCCTCCCTCGCTGCAGTGACGAGGAGGCTGCTCGCACGGTGCAGCGAGCGGCTCGAAGAAAGAGCGCTTACTCCTCCAAAAAGGCTCCTCCTCCTCCTCTTTTCCTCCTCCTCCTCTTTTCCTCCTCCTCCTCCTCCTCCTCCTCCTCTTCCTCCTCTTCCTCCTCAAATAAGTCTTCAAAAGGGGCTCGGTCGTTCCTCAGCTTTGCAGAAGGGGCGGTGGTCGAATTGCAAAAGCAGATCGTGGCGGAAAGCCGCCAGGTAGGGGCTCGGCCGTTCCTTCGGACTCCGTAGCCTTACCTGGAGCAAGAAGAGGCTATTCGTTCCTGACGTATCGCTCCTTAGGTCAGGCCGATGACTGTATTCTGGACGATCGAAAAGGGTACGGAAAGAAGGGGCACAAAGACCGACAGCAGTTGTTTTTTTATCATTTTGAGCAGGGCTCGCTGTCCGCGCCGCCTCGCGAACGTTCCCTTGTTCATTGTGTTGCCGACAGGCGCGGGCGGGCCCTCGCCTCGCCCTGCCCCACCCCCATGGAGTAGATCTTGGCTGTGTGGGCGCCTGCTTCGAGCAGGGTAAGTCGCACTGCTGCAAGCAGCCGCGTTAAGCAGAGGTCCGGAGCCAGACCCCCCCCCCCCCTCCCCCCCCTTCGCCCACTGTCGAAGCGCCGAGTGAGAAAAAGTTCAGTTCGGACGCTGTCCACTGAAGACTGAAAGCCGTCCGCCCAGCAGCGGCCTCTATCGGTTTTGGACACCGGTTGTTGTTGGGCATCGTACCCATTTTCCTTTCTTCGCACCCATCTCGGCCGTCCCAAAGGTATGTTCCTGTCGGGCCGACGCGGTATTGGCCCCAGCGCAGGCGTTCAGGGCTGAACGCCGCTGGTGGCCCAGAATCGGCCCACGTGGAACGATCCGGCGATCGGAACGCCGCCGATCGTTCAATGTCTAAGTCGGGCATGTCCCTCCACGGGCGGAATACTCAAGAATCGTAGAAACATCTTCTGGGGAGGACGTTGCTAGCACTTTGCCCATCTTGGATTCTTTGCTGGACTATGTGTAAGTTGTCTTCCAAGATGTGCCCGTAGGAGGACGTGCCCGACCTGATTCAAGGTTGCGCGGTCCGCTCGGTCGAAGGAGCCGCTCGGTGTCGGGAGCCAGCGCCGAGAAGACGCCACGACGCGCACCAGCCGCGGCCTCCCTCACGGTGCCCAGCCATGCGCGGGGGGGGGCCGTCCGCCCCCGCAAGCAAGGAGCGGCGCCAGAGCAGCCTCCGCGGGGGCCTCCCAGAGACGCCCGGGGACCCTCGGGATGCCTCGGGGGGCTACAAGCATTAGCATTGGAACCTGGAGGGAAGGTGAATTGCAACTTTGTTGGTGAGCCTTGTGCTTGCTCTGGTCCCCCTCCTCCTCCTCCTGCTCTTCCTGCTCCTCCTGCTCCTCATCCTCATCCTCATCCTCTTCATCTCTCGCTCTTCTCCCTCGTCCACACCTCCAGCGCCGACGTACTTTAGCATTGGCCACCAGAAAAACTTTCGCCCTGAGTGCGATGGGAACAACATAACACAAGCATGCCCACCTATGCTCCAGTGGGCTGTCCCTGGGCCTCAGAGGGGAGGATGTCGGTGTATGAATTCTAACGAGGGCCAGCGATTCATACTTCGCCGCCCTCCCCGACTCTGCGGCGAGCGACGGGGGAATGAGAAGGGATGTGCCTTCTCAGAAGGCTCGAGAGTCCCCAAGCTTTCTGAGAAGTTTTCTGAGCCTCCCCCAGATACGCAAGAAAAAACCCTCAGAAGGCGCGAGGGCTTCTCAGCAGTCTCGCCGCCTTCTGAGAAGGCCTTGTCCTTCTCACTCCCCCCCCCCGCTCGCCGCCAGCGGACGGTACGGGAAAGTGGATCGCGTCGGCGATACTTTCGCGGCGTGCTCCCGCGGATCTCCGGAGGCTTCCCTCCTGATGGGCCTGTTTTCCACCACCACCATATCTTAGAGGGGGGAAGGAGGAGGAGGAGGAGGAGGGCGAAGAGGAGGACGAGGAGGAGGAGGAGGAGGAGGAGGAGGAGGAGGGCCCCCCCCTCCAACTTATGGTGGTGGTGGTGGAAAACACGCCTATCACTCCCTCCTGCCCCCGGGCTCCCCTCTCAGGGCGGGCCGTCGTCGCCCCTTTCGGGCAGAGCCGCGCCCTCCTCGGGTCGGGTCCGCAGGGCCCGTGCTTCTCGTGGATGCTGGGCATCCCAGGTGGTTACCGCGGTTGGACCGAGGTCTAAGATCGAGGTCGTTTCGCGGAGGGTACCCGAATGCTTTTTTGTATTTGTCTAAGCCTTCTAGATGGGGTCGGAGTAGATGGGGTCGGAGGATCGCGCCGCATCGCCGATGCATCGCCGATGCGGCTCGATGTGGAGCCCGATTTTCCCCACGATGGCGTCG
Organism: Prorocentrum cordatum; assembly: GCA_963575745.1. Classification (NCBI taxonomy): domain Eukaryota; class Dinophyceae; order Prorocentrales; family Prorocentraceae; genus Prorocentrum; species Prorocentrum cordatum. The sequence goes on along the minus strand of CAUYUJ010016726.1, from coordinate 379,204 downwards.
CAGATGCATCGCCGACGTCGCCGATGCATCGCCGATACATCAGCGATGCATCGCCGATGTATTGGCGATACGGCGCGATCCTCCGACCCCATCTACTCCGACCCCATCTAGGAGGCCTCTAATTTGCTGGATGCTCTTGTGCATTCTGGGGAGGCGTACCCTCGGACGTTCGGTGTGTGTGTGTGTGTTTTGGAGGGCGGAGGGCCTCGTGTGCTTGAGGGGTGGTCTTCTGTCCTAGGCCCGACCGGGCTTACCACGCCACCCCGACCCAACCCGAAAGTCCCAGACCCAGTTGGTTTTCGGGCTGGGTGGTTTGAGAGTGCCACCGTGTCTTCTCGATGTGCCAGAGTGCCCACCCCCCACCGGAAATCAACGAGCCCAAGGGTGACTCTGGGCTTGGTAGGTAGTCAGGCGGGGTCCGGGTAGATGATCTCTAGGTGCCAGAAGGAGTACCACCGACGCCACAATCTCATCGTATTCCTTTGGTGGAGGCAACCCCCATTGTTGGTGTTCGTGCCCACTTTCAAGCCTCCAATGCCCTGGCGACGGCGAGGGATCGCCGGATGAGGAGAAGACATCGATAATTCTGGGCCTCCCAGATGGGGTCCGAGCAGATGGGGCCCGAGGATCGCCATACATCGCCGATACGTTGACGATGTGGCTCACATGTGGAGGCAGCATTCTCCACGCCGATCGCGCCGAGTAATCGCCAACATCGCCGATGCATCGGCGATACACTCGGCCCTGAGTGGTAGGTCGACCATGCCAAATCGAGGGTACCCTTGTGTCCTGTCTATCCGGACCTATGCAACCCGCATGTCCTTGGTGTTCTTCGAGTATCCTAGTCCGACTGTACCTTGGCAAGGCGGCGCGATCCTCCGACCCGGCCTGCTCGGACCCAATCTGGGAGGCCTCTAATGGACCCAGATCATTCGAAACCGCCAGTACCGGATTTCTTGCGTGCCGAACTGTGGTCGCGATTGGAGGGGGTCGAGTTTTGGCCTCGAAGAGACGGCATGTCGGGGTCCAATCTAGGGTTCGAGGCCGTCAGCGGCTTGTTCGTTACCAGAGTTCGCGACCGGAGGCCGAATTTCGGTCGCAGCTGCGACAGGCTCGTCCACAGCGTTGCCGAAGATGCTCGGTAGCGCATGATCTGGAGGGGAGAACCCGGGCCTCCGTCGTCAGGAGAAAACCACCACGGCCCATGTCGGCGGCCCAGGACCATCGGAGAACGAATCGGGATGACACGTCTCGGGGGTGGACAGAACCGCCACCCTGACACGTCGATTAGTGAATTGTCCATTTTCGGTTCTCGAGAGGGCGCCGCGGCCGTCATTTTCCAGGCTTGCGCCCGCCAGGTTTGGGCCCGAGGTCGTTTTCACTAAACCACGTTTTACTAAAGGGGGGATTCTGTCAATCCCCGAACGTTGTTGCCCAGGATGGGGTCGAGTTGTCTGGGGGGCCATGCCACGAACAAAATCATTGCGTTGGATGCCTTGGAGGGGGATGGGACGACGAGGCGGAGGACGGAGGGCGAGGGAGTCACGAGAGGTCTTCTTGCAAGGGAAGGAGCCGAACAATATGCGAAACCTTTCGCCTGTCCTGCCAACCTCCGGCGTCTCTTGCGCAAGCGTGCCAAAACACAAGCAATAAAGGTAGTCGTGGGACTATTATTTGAGTATGTTGAGCGTTTTGGCAATATTGTTTGACATTTTTTCGACCAAAATCCGCCTGTATGGGGACACGCCCGACCTAACCTTATCCTTGTTGTCGTTGAAGGTGACAGCAGACTTTCAGTGGCCTGGGCAACTTCTGCCGACGGCCGAGAAAAGTGCTGGGGGTTGATGAGGGCACCGGCCAGAAATCGCCCAAGGTTAAGTCGGGCGTGTCCCTCTACAGAGGGGAAATTCAAACATAGTCAGAAAAATGGTCTGGGGACGATTTGTCGATTATGTTGTGAATAGTTGTTTGGTTTTTGTTTTGTTCTTCTGTTTTCGTCCAAAATCGGCCTGTAGGGTGACATGCCCGACCTGAGCCTAAGGCCACTCCCGGTCGGAGTGCAAAACAATGGGAGGACCCCCAAAGCTCATTGAAACCGACGAGGCTGGCGCCAGGGCAGCGACGGGGGGGAAGGATGTCAAGCGAGAGGAGTTCCAACTCGACAGAGAATCAAGTTGGCCCGCTTGTTTCTGTTCGCCTTGACCAGCCAGTTTTAAGTCGGACATCTCCCTCTACAGGAGGGAAATATTCAAAAATAGTCCAAAAATAGTGTGGTGACGATGTGTCGTGCTCTTTTGACTAGGTTTGATGTTTTGACCATTTCGGTTTCTTCCAAAAACCCGCCCGTGGGCTGGCCAATCTGTGGCAACTTGGACACCCAAAGTCCCTGAATCCCCACCTTGTGCCCCTGCAGAGGTCGTGCAGAAGGACCTCGTCGGCTGCAGGAGCCCCTCGGCCGTGGTCCAGTCGCGCATCCGCGACCTGCGCGGCGCCTGCGGCGGTGGTGGCGCTGGTGGCTGTGCCACCGGCGGCTGCGGAGGCTGCAGCGGCGGCGTCGGAGTCTGCGGCGGCGGCGCCAGCTTCGCTGGCTGCGCCGAGGGCTTCGCGGGTTGCGGCGGCTGCGGCGGCTTCTTCGGCTGCGGTGGCGGCTGCTGCGGCGGAGCTGGCTGCGCCGCGGGCTTCGCGGGTTGCGGCGGCTGCGGCGGCTGCGGCGGATTCGGCGGCTGCGCCGGCGGCGCCGAGGGCTTCGCGGGTTGCGGCGGCTGCGCCAGCTGCGGCGGCTGCGCCAGCTGCGGCGGCTGCGCCGGCGGCGCCAGCAACGCTGGCGGCGCCGAGGGTTTCGCGGGCTGCGGCGGCTGCGGCGGCTTCGGCGGCTGCGGCGGCGGCTGCGGCGGAGCCGGCTGCGGCGGAGCCGGCTGTGCCGGCGGCGGGGGCGGCGGCTGCGGCGGCGGCGCGCCTTCTGCGGACTCCGCGGTGGAGGCCTGCGTCGCGCGCAGCATGACGAAGCATGTGGAGGAAAGGGGGAAGTGCGGAGGATGAGGAGGGTTGGAGGAGGGGAGCGCGACGAGGAAGCAGGAGGAGGTGGAGGACAAGGAGGAGGAGGAGGAGGAGGAGGAGGAGGAGGAGGAGGATGAGGATACGTGAGGGGGAAAGTGGGAGCAGGAGAGGGACATGGGAGATGACGATGCGGGTGTGGTGCAGCAGGAGCTGTCCCGAGAGAGCTCCAGAGGCACGAAACAGGAAAAGAAACGATACGATACGTATTCCCAACCCCCCAGATGGAGCTGTTCTTGAAGGCTTCTGTAGGCTCAAAGCGCCCAACAGTCGATTGTCGCTCGAAGAAGAGCAAAATATACGAAAGAGCGTGTGCGGGGAACCGGGGGGGGTCACTACCGGTTCGAACCCCTCCCCCCCCCCTCCGGAACACCGGGTGGGGTCACTACCGGTTCGAACCCCTCCCCCCCCCAGTTCATCATGAAAAGGGGGGGGGGTCACTACTGGTTCGAACCCAGTGGTGGGTACGGTGGTGGTGGGGACAGTGGTGAGGGGACAGCGGGACAGTGGTGGGGACAGTGGGACAGTGGTGGGGACGGTAGTGGGGGGACAGTGGTGAGGACAATGGTGGGAACTGGGGACAGTGGACAGTAGTGGGGACGGTGGTGGTGGGGACAGTGGTGTGGGGACAGTGGGAATGAGGTGGAAACAGTGGGACAGTGGAGGGTACAGTGGTGGTGGGGACAGTGGTGAAGGCGGTGGCGAGGACGGCGGTGGGACAATGGGACAGAGGTACAGTGGGGACAGTGGTGGGGACAGTGGGGACAGTGGTGGGAACAGTGGGACAGCTCAGTGGGACAGCGGAGGAGTCAGTGGGACAGTGGGGACAGTGGGGATAGTCGGGCAGTGGTTGGGGCCGTGGAGAAAGTGGGGAGAGTGGAACCGTGGTGGGAACAGTGGTGGGGACAGTGGGAACAGTGCGACAGTGGTGGGGGCACTGGTGGGGACAGTAGGGACGGTGGTGGAACCAGTGGGGACAGTGGTGGTGAGGACAGTGGTGCTGGGAACAACAGTGGGGGATGCGATGCGGACGGTGGTAGGGTCCGGGAGTCGTTTGCTGGCGGTGAGTGGGGGGGTGGGGAGGCGTTCGAACCGTTAGTGACCCCCCCTCTGGTTTTCGAGGGGGGGGGGGTTCGAACCGGTAGTGACCCCCCTCGGTTTTCGAGGGGGAGGGGGGGAGGGGTTAGGGGAGGGGGGGGTTTGCCGGGGGGGGAGGGGAGGGGGGGGGGATTTTCGGATGGGGGGGGGGACCCCCGGGTTCCGGAGGAAGAGGGGGGCAATTTTCCACAGTAAAGCGGCGGTGGATCACGCTCTCTCAAATATACACATCCAACGTATCCTCGGACTTCCAATCAAAGGAGGGTGACGAGGAGGAGGAGGAAGAGGAGGAGGAGGAGGAAGAGGAGGAGGAGGAGGAGGAGGAGGACGGCGTCGCCGGCCACGACAACGGTGGCGGCGGAGGCCTACATCGCACGCAACAACGTGCAGGGGTCCGTGGCCAACATGCTGAGACAGCTGTCGCCCGCGGGTCAGGAGCAGGTCATTTCCGCGGACCTCACAGGGTGCAGGAGCTCCGAGAGGAGGGAGGGCAGGTCGGAGGGATGGAGGCAGGACGTAGAGTGAAGGCGGGAGTGGACGGAGGATTGACGCAAGAACGGCCAGGCGAGGCTGGAGGATCGTGGGTGCGTTCTGAAGTTGTCTCGTCGAGGGATGAGAAGGAGGACGATGATGATGATGATGATGATGATGATGATGATGATGATGATGATGATGATGATGATGATGATGATGAGGATGAGGATGAGGATGAGGATGAGGATGAGGATGAGGATGAGGAGGAGGAGGAGGAGGAGGAGGAGGAGGAGGAGGAGGAGGAGGAGGAGGAGGGGGAGGAGGGAAGGAGGAGGAATATGATCGCCTCCCAAGGAACCCCTCGTTGGTGCTGCAGACGCGCATCCGGTCCTCGGGAGAGGGGCATCACTCAAGAGGGAAAAAAACACAGACACAGTGAGTTGCCGACTCCCAGGAAAATATGCGAAAATATGGGGAGTGGGGGGACTTCAACAACTCAGAGAATATGGGAAAAGATGGGGAATCCTGTTACTTGTGTCTATTTATTGGTGTGTCCCTGTGCCCCTTCGATCACGCACGCACTCGCCATGGGGGAGACTGGTCCCGACGTGTTCGTTGGCGGTGCATGGCTCTCGGGGCCCTCCACGGGCCCTGGGGCCGTCAGAAAACGTCGTCCTTGGGGATGGCCCTGAATCCAGGAGTAAGTCGGGCCTGTCCCTCTACAGGGGGAATATTCCGAGGTAGTCAAAAAATAGTCAGGGGACGATGTTTGACCCCTTTTGTCAATTTCGGGGCAATTTTAGTGGGTATTTTCAATGTTTCGTCTAAAATCCCCCTGTAGGGGGACAGGCCCGACTTCAGTCCAGAACCTGTTTCCATCAGGCTTCCCCCACGCCAAACACACGTCGTCGACTGGTCGGCCAGGGAATTCTGCAGTTTCGCGCATTCCACCAGCCCATTCAGAAGCGCTGCCGATGAGAGCTGATCGTCTTGAGGCCCTCTTGGGATCCTCTTGGGGCTCTCCCAGGGCCCTCTCGGGGCCCCCACCGGGGCTCGTTCGGGGGGTCTCGGGGTCCTTTTGGATCCCTCTTGGGCGCCTCTTGGGAGCCCTGAAAGGCCTCTGGGGACCATCTTGGAGGCCAAGAGGGAGGTCCCTTACTTGGGCTCCAGGCTCCCCCTCAAGAGTCCTCAAACAGTCTCTTGGGTCCCTCTCGGGGCGCTCTTGGGGCCGCCTGGGGGGCCTTTGGGGCCCCATCTTGGGGCTCCCTTGGGCCATATCGGAGCCATCTTTAGGCCACAGAGGCCCATCGGACGCGAAACGGCGAGAAGGCAAAGTTCACCTGCTTTCTTTAGCAAGGATTTTGAATTTCGAGGGTATCTGGGAGCCGTCTCGCGGCCATCTTGGGGCCTGGGGCTTTTTGGAGGCATGTCGGACGGAAGCTACCTTGAACCATCGTCGGCTACCTTGCGCCATTTTGGAGGCCATCTTGGAGCATGGGAGGCCGACACAACTTCCGGTGTTTGCGCGCCAAAGCGTTTTCATTTGCGGAGCTGGGCGGCGCGAACGGCCGAACGACCCCTGCAGCGGGACACTCTTGCAACGCGGTTGCCGCCACAAAAACATTCGGTTTAACGCAGAAGCCGCGCAAAGGCGGCGCCGAACAGCCCTCTTGGAGCCATCTTGGGCAAAAAAGGACTCCCCTGACACCTCCATCCCCTTTCCGCGCATCCCCTTTCCGCGCAGACCCCTTCGCCCTCCCCGAAGCGGAAAAAGGGCTGTTGGAAGAGAAAGACCTCGTTCGACCACCTACGCCCAGAGAGATGGTGGGATTCGGTGCGCAGACGCTCTGGCTTCTCATTCTCCAAATTGCTTGATGAGACCCGCCATTGCCACCCCGCCAAACTAGCCGTTCCTTCTCCCTTCCCTGCGTACCTTACCGACCCCTTGCCGCGATCTTCCCCACAACGCCCAGCGCCAGACGGCCCATTCCGACCCCCCCGCGGGATCCACCCCATCAAGCCCATCAACAACATGGAGTGTCTTGGGACGCCAGGCGTCGAAACACCAAACTCGACGACCCGCCGTGCCCATCGCTCGTTGAAAGGTCCTTGCGTTTTCCCCAGGTCACAGCACTCTTTAGGCGCACTCCTGTCTCTGCCCCATCCGAACGGGCTCCCCTGTTTGTCTTCCCTTCCTCAGCGGGCGGGCGGATGCCTAGCCTACCTTCCACGTCGTCTTGCTTCGTGCTTGCACGGTAGGTGCCATGTCTTGTCGTGCCGTCCCAGCGACCACCGTTCCGCTGACGTTCCAAGGTGGAACGCCACAGGCGGCCAGAAGCCGACCAACGGTGGACGATGTCTGCGCTCCCTGAGGGCCGCAATCGTCCAGGGCTGAAGGATCCACGCGGCGTCGGAGACCGTCGCCGAAGTCGCCATGAGAAGAGCTTGCCGCCCACGACTATGAAGTGCTCTGCCAGAACAGCCAGAGCTTTGACCTGACTGTTAACATCAGGAAATACTTCAAACAATGCTCGATGGCACAAAAGTGATTGCATATTTATGCTAGCTTTTTGCAGAGAGCTCGAGTAGTAGACCGGCATCAGGTATCACGGGCCACCACCCGCATGGCTCATTTCGACTTTCCCGTTTCAATTCGATTTGATTTTTCGATCGATCCCGTTTCCGATTCGATTTGATTTCGGATCCTGATTTGGAGTTCGGTGTCTCAACGGAGGCCTCGCGAGCCCTGCCGATTTCCTCCGATTCGGTTTCTCCCGCTGACTTGGCTACCGATTTCCGCCAATCGGATCCATGTCGATCTCCGATTCGAACGGTATTCGATTCTGGACTATCTTGCCCATCCCTCCGCAGACCCGAGCCCGAGCCCGAGCCCGAGCGCGGCCTTCGAGCCCGGGACGGCCAAGGCCCCGGACTGCCAAGATCGTCGTGAGCGGGCACAAGACGGCCGCCTCCATGAGGGCCCCAAGACTCAGGGAGGCAAAATGCACACAGACACACCCACAGGTTGATTCACATGAAGACATGTGGACAAAAAGTGGGAGTGGAGGGGAAGACGACCACCTAGACAATCTGTAAACATGGTGGGGGCCTTGGGATTTGTGTCGATCTATTGGGAAGGCCTTGCGGTCGATGCCACCGACCCTGAAGGGGGATGGCGACGACGATGATGGCGGCGGCGGCGACGTCGACGTTGCGGACGCCCTGGAGCCCTTCTTGGGGCTCTCTTGGGGGGCTCTTGGACTCTGTTGGGGCCGGGGCCGGGGCTGGGGCCGGGACTGGGGCCGGGGCTGGGGCCGGGGTCGAGGCCGGGGAGGGGGCCAGGGCCGGGGTCGAGCGAGGCCTGGGCCGGGAAGCCAGGATCGGGGCTGGGCCGGGGCCAGGGTCGGGGCCGAGGCCGCGGCCGAGGGCCAGGGCCAGGGCTGGGGCTGTGCACTCTTCGCGCAGCAAAGAATCATCATATGGAAATGCGCGTGAGGATAAAAGAAAAAAAAACGTCAGTCGCGGGACTGGGGCCAGCGCTGGGGCCGTGGCCGGAGCGAGGGCCGAGGCGGGCCCGGGGGAGAACCCCCCAGAACTTTTGTCGGCGGAGAAAGGATCAAAGGGAAGGGCTTCTCTTCGATTCAAATAATTATGTTGTTGCTTCAATTCGCTTTGGCTGGCGCGCTTGAGAGGGCCAAGGACGGCGACGGCGACGATGACGAACGGACAAGCGTCGTCCACGCGCCGACAGGGTCGGCAGATCTGTGTGCCCCAGGACCGCTCAGTTATTGAGGAGGAGGAGGTTCGAGGAGGAGGAGGAGGAGGAGGAGGAGGAGAGGAGGAGGAGGAGGAGGAGGAGGAGGAGGAGGAGGAGGAGGAGGAGGAGGAGGAGGAGGAGGAGGAGGAGGAGAGGAGGAGCATAGGAGGAGGATAGGAGGAGGAGGAGGAGGAGGAGTGGATCGAGGGTGCGGAATTCGAGGGGGCTTGCCCCAAGGCTCCAGCAGGGGATCAACTGCAGAGTGGACTTTTCCCCCAAGTTGATTCTCCCGTCGCATCTCTATAGTTAGAGTTAAGTCGGGCATGTCCAGGATAACTATTCAAAAATCGTACAACATAAAAAGTCTGGGGACGTTGGTTTGTCGTCCAAAATTCGCCTGTAGGAGGACATGCCCAACCTGAAGTAAGAGTGCCCCCTCAAAGATGGCCTCCGAGACAAGACGTCCCCCCCCCCCCGCAGGTCCGCGCAGGCGTCGCTGGCGCTCGGCGGCGGCGCCCCCGTGCAGCGGCCGCCGGCCGCGCCGCCGGCCGCGCCGCCGGCCGCGCCGCTGGCCGCGCCGCCCGCCGAGCGGCCGCCGCCCGCGAACGAGACGGAGGCTGGCCGCCCGTCGGGCGGGGCCGCCGCCGCCGAGCGGCCGCCGGGGAAGCAGCGCGCCTGCAAGACGACGGCGACGCCGACGACGACGCTGGCGACGACGCTGGCGATGACGGCGACGCCGCTGACGACGACGACGACGACGACGGCGGCGACGACGCCGGCGGCGACGACGCTGACGACGCCGGCGACGACGCTGACGACGA
>CAUYUJ010016726.1:362500-365000 GCA_963575745.1 Prorocentrum cordatum | reverse complement strand
CCGAGCGCGAACGCCGCCAGGGGGCAGCCTGGGAGAAGGCCGCGCTTGGGCGGCCGTGGCGAGCCGATGGCCCTGCCGACTCGCACCTGGCGTTTCGCCGAGGCGGGGCCCCTGCCCAAGCGAGCGCGACTGGCGCCGCATTCGGTCCCGCCTGGTCGCGCGCTTTGCGCCAATCCAGAGCAGTGCCCACCATATTTTTGGAAGGGGCGTCGGCCGCCTCCAGCTCCGGGGCGAGCTCCCGCGCGAGGCCCTCCGCGCCGCGCCGTCGCTCGTCAACCCCCGCCGGCGCTGCCGCCAGGCAAGGGGGCGCGCTCGGCCAACGGCCCGCAGCCTGCATGGGACGGGCAACAACCGGATGGACCAGCGCTCCAGGGGGCCTCCGTCGCCACCCGGCCCAGGCAGCAGGAGGCCCTCGGGCTCGACGAGCTTCTCGGGCCGCGCGCCCTGAGCCTCCACCTCTTCAAGGAGGTCAGCGATCCACGAGTCCAGCCTTGCCAGCGCTAACTGGAGCTCCGTGACCGACCGTGCGTCGAGCCCCGGCTCCTCGCGCTTGCCTGGAGGAATTGGTTTGTTATAATTATTCATCAATAATTATACGTAGGTAAAACTATGATATGAGTTGGTTATAATTAGGTTTTAATGTGTGACAAATAGTTGCCGCATTTATAGTTTGCTAATTCTGGCCCTGAGTTACCCCGAGTTATAAAAGTTATAACTCCGCTAACTTTTCAACGCGGTTCCCACCATATCACCATGCTTACATATTTGTGCAGGGTGTACTTTTCAAAAAAAATGAGTTTTATCATCTTGGTTGCAGGTGCTGCACTCATCATTGCGACTTCTCGCATATCGTACCCACGCCGATCACAAGTGCAATCGATGCGGATACCCAGGGAGAGGTGCGACGCTTAAGTTGCATGTTGTTTTTTTGGGCATGGCACGTTGGTTCCGTTGCCATATGGGCTCCCGGGCATGTCGCGCGCATCTTACTGCGCTCACGATTTGCAAGTGGTGCCTTGCATTCATCTCAGACATGCAGTCGCAGTCGCATGGGGCGGCAGCTAAGGCTGTCAAACGCAAGGAGGCGATGGACATGATTGAGAGGAAGTTCGGATCTGATGAAGCAGAGGCGGTGGATCTGGCTGCGCAGTGCAAGGCGATAGCGCGCCAACGTGGTATGCTAGTGACCGAGAAAATCAACAGCAAGTATATGTGCGTGAGCCCAGAAAACAGATGGCGACGGCGTCGTGCCGTCTGACGTCGCTGACCTTATCATTAAGATCTTGAGAACTGGGTTCAGGCACGAGCATCTGCTGATGCCTACGTGCGCCGAGATGCCTCCATTGGGCACTGCGAAGTACCGCGGGATCAAAGATTTTAGCGACAAGATAATGACCGATCGCGCAGGACAGATGCCGTCGTACGGTGATGTTGATGGTAAATATCAGAGTTGCACATGCGGCCATACATCGCAAGGTTTGCGATGCATCATACATGGCACGCCTGCGCCCGAGAGTCAGCCAGAGCGGTTCGGCGACATAAGCCAGGGCAGGAAGATATCATTGCAGCGCCTCCAGCAATTCCAACCAGCATTTGCTGACGCGGCTCTCAACGGCATCACGTGGGACATCTTCAAGTGGCAGTTTGTCGAGGCGTTTCCGTTCGTTCCAGACCTTCTGCAAGAAGCGGGCAACGCAGGGTAGGCCGCCGCCAAGTGCGAGAGCAGGCTGGAAGTCATGCTCAAGATTGCGCAGTCCGCGCCGCCGGCCCGCCGGCAACTGCTGGGCCCGCGGGCCCGGGTGCCAGCGACGCGGCCTGGAGCAGTTGCGCGGGGCCAATTTACTCGGCGGCGGCGGCGGCGACGGCCGCGAATGCGCCATCGAGCCTCGCGACGCCGGCGACGGCGGCCGGGCGCGCCGCCGCGCCTTCAGCTGCCGCCTTCGCCTGCGCCGCGGCCCGCGCCTGCTCCGCGCCCTGCGCCTCGGCGATGGCCTGCGGCGCGGGCGCCCGCCGCCTCGGCGGCTTGCCGGGCCTCCTCGGCCGCGGCACGAGTCGCCGCCGCGCGGCTACCCGGGCGCGCCGCGCCGCTGCAGCGCGGCTCCGCCGCGAGTCCATGGCGAAGCAGGCGGCGCTCGAGAGGGCGGGCGGCGCGCGCCGCTTCCTGCACCTCGGTCGCCGCGGCGTCGCGCCGCCCCGTCTCCTGCGCCCGTTCGGGAGAGGGGTGGAAGGCGGCGATGCGAGCCTTGATGCCCGCGAGGTCCTCCCTGGCGGCGGCGGCCGCTGGCTGCGGCGGAAGGGCGTCGGCCGAGGCTGCCCGCGGCGCTAGGGGCTGCGGCGGCCGCCCTGCCGCCGCGGGCGCCGGCCGCAGGGGCTCCGCCCAAGGCGCCCGCGTCGGCGGGCCCGCTGGCGCCCCGCCCGCGCGCGCCCGCGCCGAAGGCGGCGCCTGCGCGCCGCGCTAGCGGCAGGTGGTCCGCCGGCCGAAATTATCGGCCGCCCCGCG
>CAUYUJ010016726.1:277500-357500 GCA_963575745.1 Prorocentrum cordatum | reverse complement strand
ATGGAAGTCGATTGGGTCGCCCTGTGGCTTTCTAGGCCTCCCATGAAGCAGTTTTGGGACTCCGTTGGGGCCCGCTTGAGCTTGTTTTGTGGCTCTCAGAACTTGTCTGGGGACTCTGTTGGTCAGTCTTGGGGGTTTCTTGGCAGCACGGAGGGTGTCTGGGGGCCGTCTTGGGCAGTCGAAGGGCCTTCGAAGGCCGTCTTGGGTCCCACGGGCGGCCCAAGAACGGTGTTTGGGCAGTCTTGGATGCCTCCTGGGCCCTCGCGGGGACCTTTGGGCTATCTTTAGACGACCTTCGGGGCCTCTTGGGCCGTTTTAGTGCCATCGTGGAAGCTTCTCTGGCCATCTTGAGCTGACGGAAAACCGAAAGACAAGATTGCGAAAATCATTGAAATACCAACGGGAAGTCAATGATTGTGGCTTCTTCGGGCCCTGTCGGAGGTCCTCTTGGGGCACGTTGGGGCCCTGCTTGAGGCATCTTGGGCCGTCTCGAGGTCACAGTCGGCCGCCTTGGGGCCATCTTGGCCCGTCTTCGAGGCATCTTGGGCCATGCCGGTTGCCTTGGTTGCCTGCCTGTATCGTCTTGGAAGCTCGGGACGTGGAGAGACCGGTCTGAGGTCTCCCGAGGCTTTGTGCCAACATGTTCGATGTTGGTCTGCATTTTCGCAAATCCCAGAGCTCTGTAGCTGCCTTCAACCTCGAGATCAAGTCCACCAACCGCGCGCGTGCAAAAAACAGGGACGTGGACACATGTTTGTGTTACAATGGATTGCGGCCCCAGGAGCGCGGACCCACCGTAGTCTACATGGGATCGTGGCCTCGGTAGCAGAGAGCATACATGCGCCTGTCAGGCAGTAGAGATGAGGTCGCTAATACGCAAGAGCATACGCAAGAACCCTAAGTACACATGCGCCTGTCCAGTAGTGGAGTGGAGGTCATTAAGCAGAGCGCAAAAACCCTACAGTGCAGCATCTGGCGTTCTTGCACGCCCACATCGTGCGATACATATATATACACATAGACACACATAGATATGGAGATATAGAATTCGGAAGACAACCTTGGTCCGCCATTCCTTGGTGGCGGCAGGCGCTTGTGAGCCGCGGCCGTTCATGGGGAGAGAGAGAGAGAGAACACAACAAGAGAAGCACAATCATGATCGAGTGAATGCATCATCTACGCTCGCGCCGCTGGTTGAGAAACAGAACTTATCTCCTCCCTCCGGCAGAGGCCTTCATTCAGCGGTGGGACCTCGACAAAGATGCGGCCTGCGCGTTGTTGGAGTTGGCGCCAGACCTGCAGCGGCTTGTGCTGGAGAGGGGCGACCTGAAGGGAGCTCGCAACCCCTCCAGGGTGATCCTTTCGCGCATCAGGACCATCACAACGGGCCTGACGTGAGTGGTGACAAGCTCGGCGCAGCCAGCCTGCTCTGATGGTCAAGCGGTCTTGCGCTGCAAGGCAGCTCGCACCTGTTGCACACACCGCCTCGCCTCTCGACTATCAGCAAAAACATCGTCTAGCGCCGTGCCAGAGGCACAGCCAATCCCATCACAGTCGGCGCCGCGCGACATAGGCCAGAGCAAGGGCTGCAGCCTTCTGAGAACCCTGCGGGCCTTCTTAGAGCAAATCGGTCCCTGGAAAACCATGCGCCGCACGAAGGAGGGAGGAGGGAGGAGGGAGGAGGGGGCGGTGTGTCTTGTGGAAGGTCTCTCGTGGTCGAGTTCCTGCTGTATCCCACCCTCGGTTTGCCAGCGCTCGGGGCGTGCTCTTCCCATCCCGAGCTTTGCTCGTGACCTGCCCTCGCGGCCTTGTGGGGGTCGCCGGTGGGAGGCTGCGCAGGAACGACGGCATCCACCACCTGGGTCCCCCCCCGCTGTCCCCTCCCGATGTCCCCTCCCGCTGTCCCCTCCCGCTGTCCCCTCCCGCTGCGTGCTGTCCCCTCCCACTGTCCCCTCCCGTGCTGTCCCCTCCTACTGTCCCCTCCACTGCCCCGGTAGGCCAGCTTTTTCGATAGTAATCATGGGATCTAGGCCTCCTAGATGGGGTCGGAGTATATGGGGTCGGAAGGTCGCGCCGCATCGCCGATGCATTGGCGATGCATCGGCGATGCTGATCGGTGTGGGGCCCAATCTCCGATTCCTCCGGCTCGAATCGAACCGATTGCCCCGGCTGCCGATTCGAACCGACTCGATCCAGAGATTCCGATTTGCGATTCCGATTTGGACTTCGTCCGATCCGACTCCTGCCGATCCGGCTGCGCGCCGATGCTGGGGAGGTGCCTCGCCGCCCTTGCCGGTGGGAGGGGACAGTGGGAGGGGACACTGGGAGGGAACAGTGGAGGGGACAGTACAGGAGGGGACAGTACAGGAGGGGTCAGTATGGGAGGGGACAGTATGGGAGGGGACAGTGGGAGGGGACAGTGGAAAGGGACAGTGGGAGGGGATAGTGGAGGGGACAGGGTGAGGGGGGGGATAGTGGTGGTGGGGGACAGTACTGGACAGGGGAGGGGACAGTGGGAGGGGCAGCGGGAGGGGGACAGTACGGGAGGGGACAGTGGGAGGGGACAGTACGGGAGTGGACTGAACAGGAGGGGATAGTACGGGAGGGGACAGTGGAGGTGGACAGTGGGAGGGGACAGCGGGACACTGGGGACAGTGGAGGGGAAAGCGGGAAGGGGACAGTGGATTGGGGGACAGTTGGAGGGGACAGTGGGAGGGAAGTGGGAGGGGACAGTACGTGAGGGGACAGTGGGAGGCGACAGTACGTGAGGGGGCAGTGGGAGGTGACAGTACGGGAGGGGACAACGGGAGGGGACAGTACGGAAGGAGACAGTACGGGAGGGGACAATGTGAGGGGGCAGTACGGGAGGGGACAACGGGAGGGGACATTGCCGGGGACAAGTGTGAGGGGACAGTGGGAGGGGTCAGTGGACAGTGGGAGGGGACCGTGGAGGGGACAATTGGGAGGGGACAGTAATTATGGAAGGGGACAGTGGGAGGGGACAGCTGGAGGGGACAGTGCGGGATAGGAGAGTGGGAGGGGACAGTACGGGAGGGGATAGCGGGAGGGGACAGCGGGAGGGGACAGTGGGAGAGTACGGGAGGGGACAGTGGGAGGGGACAGTACAGGAGGGGACAGTGGGATGGGACAGTACGGGAGGGGACAGGAGGGGACGACTGGAGGGACAGTACAGGGGACAGTACGAGGGGACAGCGGGAGAAGACACTGTAACCTCCCACATTGTCCCCTCCTGTGCTTCCCTCCCGCACTGTCCCCTCCCACTGTCCCCTCCCAGAAAATATTGGAATCGCGATCTCTACAGATTTAAATCGCGATTTTCAGCTTCTTCCTTCGTCTTCCAAAGTACAAAGAATGAAATCGTGATTTCCATCTTTATACACAGACTGCATCATTGTAAGTTTGAAATCTTCTTTTCGCACTTCCCAACTTGCCCACCGCGGCGGCGTTTTGAATCGCGATGTCAATCCATCGGCGCCCTCCGCTTGCCCACCGCGGCGGCGTTTTGAATCGCGATTTCAATCCATCGGCGCCCCCCGCTTGCCCACCGCGGCGGCGTTTTGAATCGCGATTTCAATCCATCGGCGCCCTAAGCTACTCTGCGCTACCGCTCTGTGGGGTTGTGTTTCCGTGGCCTGTGGTGTTTCTTTCCGTGGTTCCGTTTCCGTGTCGTTTCCGTGGTTCTGTTTCCGTGGCCTTTGGGGGCCGTGGCCTCTGGGGGCTCGGTTTCCGTGGCCTTTGGGGGCTTGGTTTCCGTGGCCTCTGGGGGTTCGGTTTCCGTGGCCTCTGGGGGTTCGGTTTCGGTGGCACATGGGGGCTCGGTTTCCGTGGCCTCTGGGGGTTAGGTTTCCGTGGCCTCTGCTGGGGGCTCGGTTTCCGTGGCCTCTGCTGGGGGCTCGGTTTCCGTGGCCTTTGCTGGGGGCTCGGTTTCCGTGGCTTTTGTTGGGGGCTCGGTTTCCGTGGCCTCTGCTGGGGGCTCGGTTTCCGTGGCCTCTGTTGTGGGTTCGGTTTCCGTGGCCTCTGCTGGGGGCTAGGTTTCCGTTGCCTTTGATGGGGGCTCGGTTTCCGTCGCTTCTGCTGGGGGTTCGGTTTCCGTCGCTTCTGCTGGGGGCTCGGTTTCCGTTGCCTCGGGGGGCTCGGTTACGTGGCCTCGGGGGGCTCGGTTCCGTGACCTCGGGGGGTTCGGTTTCCATGGCTTCTGGGGGCTCCGTTTCCGTGGCTTCTGCTGGGGGCTCCGTTTCCGTGGCCTCTGTTGGGTGCTCGGTTTCCGTGGCCTCTGTTGGGGGCTCCGTTTCCGTGGCCTTTGCTGGGTGCTCGGTTTCCGTGGCCTCTGTTGGGGGTTCGGTTTCCGTGGCTTTTGCTGGGGGCTCGGTTTCCGTGGCCTTTGCTGGGGGCTCGGTTTCCGTCGCTTCTGCTGGGGATTGGGTTTCCGTCGCCTCTCGGGGCTTGGTTTCTGTGGCCTCTGGGGGCTCGGTTTCCGTTGCCTTTTGCTGGATGCTCGGTTTCCGTGGCCTTTGGGTGTTCGGTTTCCGTGGCCTCTGGGGGCTCGGTTTCCGCCGTAGTTTGTAGGGTTCGGTTCTGTGGTTTGTGGGGTTCGGTTCTGTGGCTTGTGGGGCTCGGTTTCTGTGGCCTCTGGGGGCTCGGTTTCCGTCGCTTCTGGGGTCTCGGTTTCCGTGGGGCCATGGGCCATGGGCAGGCTGAGGAGGAAAGGCTGGGTGATTGGCCGGGGCCCCACATTCACACCGAAATTTCCAGGTGTAGTAGTTCGGAGCAGGAAACGCTCGCAAATGTTCAAAACGTGATTTCTTGGGGTTGAGGGCGGGCCGAGGAGGAAGGGGGATGCTTGGCTGAGGCGCCGCTGAGGGGCTGAGGCCCCCTCCTCTTCTTCCTCCTCTTCCTCCTCCCCCTCTCCCTCCCTCCTCCTCGTCCTCCTCCGCCGCCTCCTCCTTCTCCTCCTCCTCATCCTCGTTCTCCTCCTCCTCCTCCTCCTCCTCCTCCTCCCGCCTCTACTTCTCCTCCACCCTCTCTCCTCCTCCTTGCCCTCCTCCTCCTCCCGCCCCGAGCGCTGCCGAGCGTTCGAGTCATATCCTCTCTTCCTCTTTCTTGTTGCTGCTTTGCTTGCGACTGCGCGTGCCATGGCTTCGTCGGTGCCATCCCTTCTACAAATACTCGACGTCAGAGTTGAGAGCTCCCCGGATTAACTGTATCGAAGACGCCTACGGCGAATCACCACCGCCGCTCTGCCCTTTTGGAAACGCCGATGTGGCCGGACGTTGGGCTAGAGCTTGGCGAGGCTGTCAAACCATGTGTTCCCCGAGTCGTCTTGGAAGGCCTGCGGGGAACACATGGGGGGAGGTGAACACGAAGATAACTTCGATTTGGTGTCACTCGCCGATCTTAGGGCCTTTCCTGCGCAGTCTTGGGCCATCTTGGGCTCTATTGGGAATTCTTGGCGGTCTGGGAGGCATACTGTGACCGCCTGGGAAGCCGTATTAGGACTCCCTCGGGCTTTTTTCCCGGAAAGGGCGCGGGCCCAGGGTTCTCTTTTAGTAGGTTAACCCCCCGGCCCCCCTGCGACTTGGGCCGGCGAAATTATTTTGCGAAAAATTACGTGCGGGAGTAGGGCCGGCGAATAAAAATTTGAGGATGTCCCTAGCGAAACGCTTGTTTTTCAGAATTTGTTGAGGATGTCTCGAGCGAAACGCTGGTTTTACAGAGTTGGGGATGTCTCGAGCGAAACGCTTGTTTTCAGAATTTGTTGAGGATGTCTCGAGCGAAACGCTGGTTTTGCAGAGCCGACCGCGACGCGGAAAAGCGCCCCGCGCGCAGGAATTCCGATGACGTTTCGCGCGTGCCGCGTCCCGCGCGCAGGAATTTCAGAATTTGTTGAGGATGTCTCGAGCGAAACGCTGGTTTTGCAGAGCCGACCGCGACGCGGAAAAGCACCCCGCGCGCAGGAATTCCGATGATGTTTCGCGCGTGCCGCGTCCCGCGCGCAGGGATTTCGAGGATGTCTCGACTAATTCGTTTGTTTTGCCAGGATTTCCTTGAATTTTGGCAGGATGTCTCGAGCGAAATGCTTGTCTTTCATCATTTGTTGAAGACGTTTCGAGCGAAACGCTGGTTTTGCAAAATTGGGGGATGTCTCGAGCGGTGGCCTCGTGGGGGGCCTCGTGGGGGTCCAGAATTCAGAGGATGTCTCAGGCGAAATGCTTGTTTTCACGTCCCGCTCGCGAGAATTCCGAGGATGTCTCGCGCGTGCCGCGTCCCGCGCGCAGGAATTCTGAGGATGTTGGCAGGATGTCTCGAGCGAAACGCTTGTCCCCAGCACGTTCCGCAGCGCGTCCCCTTGGCACGTCCCGCGGTGCGCCCCCCCCAGGCAGTCCCTTAGGGCACGTTGCTTTGGCGGGTCCTTGAGTACGTTCGCGTCGCGTCCTCCCCTGGCAATTGTCCCTTGTCAATTAGCTATTGGGGCAGCTACTATGTGTTCAAGCAGCTCGTGCTTAAGATCCAGATCAGTTCGGTCAGGACTCGGATGCAAAGAAGGACTCGATCCACGACGCTATAGAGCACAAGCGCGGCATGGCACATCGCAATTCAGCACGGCGCAGCACAGCACAGATTTCGGCACGGTACATCAAGATCGATACACTCAGCATTGCAACCTGGCATTCGTTTCTTGGCACTTTTCCGTGGGGCGCCTCCCTTGGCGAGTCCCCTTGGCACGTCGCGTGGCGCGTCCCCTGGCACATCACGTGGCACATCCATTGGCACGTTCCGTAGCGCGTCCCCGTGGCGCGTCCCGCGGTGCTTCCCCATGGCACGTCCCCTGGCACGTCGCCTGGCGCGTCCCTTGGGACGTTTCGCGGCGCGTCCTCCTGGCATGTCCCCCTGTCAATTAGCTCTGGGGCAGCTACTATGTGTTCAGGCAGCTCGAGCTTAAGATCCAGATCAGTTCGGTCAGGACTCGGATGCAAAGGAGGACTCGATCACGACGCTATAGAGCACAACCGCGGCATGTGTCCACAAGCCAGTTCAGCACGGCGCGCACAGCACACCCTGGCACGGTACTAGATCGATACCCTCCTCAAGCATTGCAACTTGGCACTTCTTTGCAACGTTTCCGTGCGCGTCCTTTGTCGAGTTCCCCCTGGCCACGTCCCGCGGCGCGTCCCCTGGCACGTCCCGTGGCACGTCCATTGGCACGTTCCGTAGCGCGTCCCCTTGGCACGTCCCGCGGTGCGTCCCCGTGGCACGTCCCTCGACACCTCGTTTGGTGTGTCTCTTGGCACGTCCCGTGGCACGTCCATTGGCACATTCCGTAGCGCGTCCCCTTGGCACGTCCCGCGGTGCGACCCCATGGCACGTCCCCTGGCACGTCGCCTGGCGCGTCCCTTGGGACGTTCTGCGGCGCGTCCTCCTGGCAGGTTCCCCTGTCAATCAGCTCTGGGGCAGCTACTAGTTATGTGCTTAGGCAGCTCGAGCTTAAGATCCAGATCAGTTCGGTCAGGACTCGGATGCAAAGGAGGACTCGATCCACAACGCTATAGAGCACACTCGTGGCATGGCACATCGCAATTCAGCACTGCACAGCACAGCACAGCCCTCGGCACGGTACATCAAGGTCGATACACTAAGCATTGCATTTGCCCGTCGCCCAATCAGGTGTCTTTGAAACGTTGCCATGTCTTACATTTCTATATTCCTTTCCGGGTTCGTGGGTCGATCATGTTTACATAGTTGGTTGAGGATGTCTCGAGGGAAACGCTGGTTTTGCAAAATTTGGGGATGTCTCGAACGGGGGCTTCGTGGGGGGCCAGAATTCAGAGGATGTCTCAGGCGAAATGCTTGTTTTCGTGTCCCGCTCGCAGGAATTCCAAGGATGTCTAGCGCGTGCCGCGTCCCGCGCGCAGGAATTTTGAGGATGTCTCGACTAATTCGTTTGTTTTGCCAGGATGTCCTTGGATTTTGACCGGATGTCTCGAGCGAAACGCTTGCTTTTCCCGGAAAGGGCATGGGCCCAGGGTTCTCTTTTAGATTGTTTAAAGAACCCCCCCGGTTTTTGCCGGCGAATTTTTGTGCGATAAATACAAGGTAAAGTGCTGATATTTTTTTTTCCCGGAAAGGGCGCGGGCCCAGGGTTCTCTTTTAGTAGGTTAACCCCCCGGCCCCCCTGCGGCTTGGGCCGGCGAAATTATTTTGCGAGCGGGCACGCACGGAGTAGGGCAGGCGAAATTATTTTTGAGGATGTCTCGAGCGAAACGCTTGTTTTTCAGAATTTGTTGAGGATGTCTCGAGCGAGACGCTGGTTTTGCAGAGTTGGGGATGTCTCGAGCGAAACGCTTGGTTTCAGAATTTGTTGAGGATGTCTCGAGCGACACGCTGGTTTTGCAGAGCCGACCGCGACACGGAAAAGCGCCCCTCGCGCAGGAATTCCAAGGATGTCTCGCGCGTGCCGCGTCCCGCGCGCGGGTATTTGGATTTCTTGGGATTTGACAGGATGTCTCGAGCGAAACGCTTGTTGTTCATAATTTGTTGATGATGTCTCGAGCGAAACGCTGGTTTTGCAAAATTGGAGGATGTCTCGAGCGGTGGCCTCGTGGGGGGCCAGAATTCAAAGGATGTCTCAGGCGAAATGATTGTTTTCACGTCCCGCTCGCAGGAATTCCGAGGATGTCTCGCGCGTGCAGCGTCCCGCGCGTAGGAATTCAGATGATTTTGACAGGATGTCTCGAGCGAAACGCTTGTCCCCAGCACGTTCCGTAGCGCGTCCCCTTGGCAGGTCCCGCGATGCGTCCCCATGGCACGTCCCTTGGCACGTCGCTTGGCGCGTCCCTTGGCACGTCCCTTGGCACGTCGCTTGGCAGGTCCCGCCAGCACGGCGCAGCACAGCACTGATTTCGGCACGGTACATCAAGGTCGATGCACTCAGCATTGCAACTTGGCACGTTCCTTGGCACGTTCCGTGGGGCGTCCTTTGGCGAGTCCCCCTGGCACGTCGCGTCGCGCGTCCCCTGGCACATCCCGTGGCACATCCATTGGCACGTTCCGTAGCGCGTCCCCTTGGCACGTCCCGCGGTGCGACCCCATGGCACGTCCCCTGGCACGTCGCCTGGCGCATCCCTTGGGACGTTTCGCGGCGCGTCCTCCTGGCATGTTCCCCTGTCCATTAGCTCTGGGGCAGCTACTATGTGTTCAGGCAGCTCGAGCTTAAGATCCAGATCAGTTCGGTCAGGACTCGGATGCAAAGGAGGACTCGATCCACGAGGCTATAGAGCACAGTCGCGCCATGGCACATCACAATTCAGCACGGCGCAGCACAGCACAGCCCTCGGCAGGGTACATCAAGATCGATGCCTTCAGTATTGCATTTGCCCGTCACCCAATCAGGTGTCTTTGAAAACGCTGCCATGTGTTACAGTTCTACATTCCTTTCCGGGTTCGTGGGTCGATCATGTTTTTTTTCCCGGAAAGGGCGCGGGCCCAGGGTTCTCTTTTAGTAGGTTAACCCCCCGGCCCCCCTGCGACTTGGGCCGGCGAAATTATTTTGCGATGAATTACGTGCGGGAGTAGGGCCGGCGGAATTATTTTTGAGGATGTCTCGAGCGAAACGCTTGTTTTTCAGAATGTGTTGAGGATGTCTCGAGCGAAACGCTGGTTTTGCAGAGTTGGGGATGTCTCGAGCGAAACGCTTGGTTTCAGAATTTGTTGAGGATGTCTCGAGCGAAACGCTGGTTTTGCAGAGCCGACCGCGACACGGAAAAGCGCCCCTCGCGCAGGAATTCTGAAGGATGTCTCGCGCGTGCCGCGTCCCGCGCGCAGGAATTTAGATTTCTTGGGATTTTGACAGGATGTCTCGAGCGAAACGCTTGTTTTTCACAATTTGTTGAGGATGTCTCGAGCGAAATGCTGGTTTTGCAGAGTTGGGGGATGTCTCGAGCGAAACGCTTGCTTTTCAGAATTTGTTGAGGATGTCTCGAGCGAAACGCTGGTTTTGCAGAGTTGGGGTATCTAACATGGCGTCGGGCCCAACGCCGAATTATGAGGAAAAGTGATGGCTTCTTGCTCTGAACAGGGGGGTGCGCTTTGGGGGCCTCTCCAGGGAAGACGTTTGAGGATGTCTCGAGCGGGAGCGCGAATTCAGCGTATCCAAGTCACGCAGAGGGGTATCTAACATGGCTGTCCCGAGCTGGAACCACGTGTTTTTTCATGCTCAGGCCACCCAGGGAGATCTCTAACATGATTGTCCCGAGCTGGAACCACGTGTTTTACGTGTCCAGGCCACCCAGGGGGTATCTCTCATGGTTGTCCCGAGCTGGCACCGTGTTTTTACGTGTCCAGGCCACCGACACGACGCTTGTCCCCAGCACGTTCTGGAGCGCGTCCCCTTGGCACGTCTCGCGGTGCGTCCCCGTGGCACGTCCCCTGGCACGTCGCCTGGCGCGTCCTTTGGAACGTTCCGCGGCGCGTCTTCCTGGCATGTTTCCTTGTCAATTAGCTCTGCGGCAGCTACTGCGTGGACTATGTGCTCAGGCAGCTCGAGCTTAAGATCCAGATCAGTTCGGTCAGGACTCGGATGCAACGGAGGACTCGATCCACAACGCTATAGAGCACAATCGTCACGTGGCACATCGCAGTTCAGCACGGCGCAGCACAGCACAGCCCGCGGCACGGTACATCAAGATCGATACACTCATTCGGCATTGCAACTTGGCACGTTCTTTGGCACGTTCCGTGGCGCGTCCCTTGGCGAGTCCCCCTGGCACGTCGCGCGGCTCGTGCCCTGGCACGTCCCGTGGCACGTCCATTGGCACGTTCCGTAGCGCGTCCCCTTGGCACGTCCCGCGGTGCGTCCCCGTGGCACGTCCCCTGGCACCTCGCTGTGCGCGTCTCTTGGCACGTCCCGTGGCACGTCCATTGGCACATTCCGTAGCGCGTCCCCTTGGCACGTCCCGCGGTGCGTCCCCATGGCACGTCCCCTGGTACGTCGCCTGGCGCGTCCCTTGGGACGTTCTGCGGCGCGTCCTCCTGGCATGTTCCCTTGTCAATCAACTCTGGGGCAGCTACTAGTTATGTGCTTAGGCAGCTCGAGCTTAAGATCCAGATCAGTTCGGTCAGGACTCGGATGCGAAGGAGGACTCGATCCACAGCGCTATAGAGCACACTCGTGGCATGGCACATCGCAATTCAGCACGGCACAGCACAGCACAGCCCTCGGCACGGTACATCAAGGTCGATACACTAAGCATTGCATTTGCCCGTCGCCCAATCAGGTGTCTTTGAAACGTTGCCATGTCTTACATTTCTACATTCCTTTCCGGGTTCGTGGGTCGATCATTTTTTTTTTTTTTTTTTTTTTTTTTTTTTTTTTAAGTGCGTTTCGTGCGTGCCCGCTCGAGGAAAGTGCGCCCCCCATCTCGGATCCTCGATAAAAAAAACGGGGTCCGCAGACCCCCGTTTTCCTTAGTAAAAAAGAGGGTGCGGAGCGTTTTCCGCAGAATCCTCGACAAATAACGGGGTCTGGAGCCCCGACCGCGACGCAGAAAAGCGCCCCGCGCGCAGGAATTCCGAGGATGTATCGCGCGGGCCGCGTCCCGCGCGCAGGAATTTAGAGGATGTCTCAACTAATTCGCTTGCTTTGCCATGATTTCTTTGGATTTTCACAGGGTGTCTCGAGCGAAACGCTTGTTTTCCAGAATTTGTTGAGGATGTCTCGAGCGAAACGCTGGTTTTGCAAAATTTGGGGGATGTCTCGAGCGGGAGCCTCGTGGGTGGCCAGAATTGAGAGGATGTCTCAAGCGAAATGCTTGTTTTCACGCCACGCGCGCAGGAATTCCGAGGATGTATCGCGCGTGCCGCGCCCCGCGCGCAGGAATTTCGAGGATGTCTCTGCTAATTCGTTTGTTTAGCGAGGATTTCTTGGGATTTTCACAGGATGTCTCGAGCGAAACGCTTGTTTTTTTACAGAATTTGTTGAGGATGTCTCGACTGATTCGCTTGTTTTGCCAGGAATTCTTCGGATTTTGACAGAATGTCTCGAGCGAGACGCTTGTTTTTTTCAGAATTTGTTGAGGATGTCTCGAGCGAAACGCTGGTTTTGCAAAATTGTGGGGATGTCTCGAGCGGGAGCCCCGTGGGTGGCCAGATTTTTTCACTCATAGCGAAATGCTTGGTTTTCACGTCCCGCGCGCAGGAATTTCCGAGGATGCCTCGCGCTGCCGCGTCCCGCGCATGATTTGAGGATGTCTCGGCTAATTCGTTTGTTTAGCGAGGATTTGCTAGGGATGTGCCACGGGATGTGCCAGGGGTCGCGTGGCGCGTCCCCTGGCACATCCCGTGGCACATCCATTGGCACGTTCCGTAGCGCGTCCCCTTGGCACGTCCCGCGGTGCGACCCCATGACACGTCCCCTGGCACGTCGCCTAGCGCATCCCTTGGGACGTTTCGCGGCGCGTCCTCCTGGCATGTTCTCTTGTCCACTAGCTCTGGGCCAGCTACTATGTGTTCTGGCAGCTCGAGCTTACGATCCAGATCAGTTCGGTCAGGACTCGTATGCAAAGGAAGACTCGATCCACGAGGCTATAGAGCACAATCGCGGCATGGCACATCGCAATTCAGCACGGCACAGCACAGCACAGCCCTCGGCACGGTACATCAAGATCGATACATTCAGCATTGCAATTTGGCACGTTCCTTGGCACGTTCCGTGGGGGGCCGTCCCTTGGCGAGTCCCCCTTGGGGCAAACGTCGCGTGGCCGCGTTCCCCTGGGCCCACATCCCCGTGGCCCACATCCATTGGGCACGTTCCGTAAGCGCGTCCCCCCCTTGGCCCCCACGTCCCCGCGGTGGCGGGGACCCCCATGGGCACGTTCCCAGCCTGGCAACGGTGTCCGTAGGTATCCCTTGGGGACGTTTTCGCGGCCGCGTCCTGGAGGCCATGGTTCCCCCTGTCCCCAATTAGCTCTGGGGGGGGGGGGGGGGGGGGGGGGGGGGGGGGGCAAAGGGCTGGGGGATCAAACTAATTGTTTTGTTGGGGTTTTTTTCAGGGGGGGCAGGCTCGGGGGAAAACAAAGGGGGGGGCTTTTTAACAAAATTTTTCTTTAAGGGAAATTCAGGGGGTTTTCGCGGGGCCCACCCCCCAATTTTTTCACGCGGACCCAAAATTGGCCACATCGCATTTCAGCACGGCGCAGCACAGCACAGCCCTCGGCACGGTACATCAAGATCGATACACTCAGCATTGCAATTTGGCACGTTCCTTGGCACGTTCCGTGGGGCGTACCTTGGCGAGTCCCCCTGGCACGTCGCGTGGCGCGTCCCCTGGCACATCCCGTGGCACATCCATTGGCACGTTCCGTAGCGCGTCCCCTTGGCACGTCCCACGGTGCGACCCCATGGCACGTCCCTTGGCACGTCGCCTGGCGCGTCCCTTGGGACGTTTCGCGACGCGTCCTCCTGGCATGTCCCCCTGTCAATTAGCTCTGGGCAGCTACTATGTGTTCAGGCAGCTCGAGCTTCAGATCCAGATCAGTTCGGTCAGGACTCGGATGCAAAGGAAGACTCGATCCACGACGCTATAGAGCACAACCGCGGCATGGCACATCGCAATTCAGCACGGTGCAGCACAGCACAGCCCTCGGCACGGTACATCAAGATCGATACAATCAGCACTGCACTTGCCCGTCACCCAATCAGGTGTCTTTAAAAACGTTGCCACGCGTTACATTTCTATATTCCTTTCTGGGTTCGTGGGTCGATCATGTTCATAATTTGTTGATGATGTCTCGAGCGAAACGCTGGTTTTGCAAACTTGGGGGATGTCTCGAGCGGGGGCCTCGTGGGGGGCCAGAATTCGGAGGATGTCTCAGGCGAAATGTTTGTTTTCACGTCCCGCTCGCAGGAATTCCGGGGATGTCTCGCGCGTGCCACGTCCCGCGCGCAGGAATTTTGAGGATGTCCCGTAGCGCGTCCCCTTGGCACGTCCCGCGGTGTGACCCCATGGCACGTCCCCTGGCACGTCGCCTGGCGCGTCCCTTGAGACGTTTCGCGGCGCGTCCTCGTGTCATGTTCCCCTGTCAATTCGCTCTTGGGCAGCTACTATGTGTTCAGGCAGCTCGAGCTTAAGATCCAGATCAGTTCGGTCAGGATTCGGATGCAAAGGAGGACTCGATCCACGACGCTATAGAGCACAATCGCGGCATGGCAGATCGCAGTTCAGCACGGTGCAGCACAGCACAGCCTTCGGCAGGGTACATCAAGATCGATACACTCAGCATTGCATTTGCCCGTGACCCAATCAGGTGCCTTTGGAAACGTTGCCATGCGTTACAGCTCTATATTCCTTTCCGGGTTCGTGGGTCGATCATGTTCCCCACCAATCCGCCTGTAGTGGGACACGCCCGACCTGACCGTAGCCGTGTGAGCTCGGAAATGCAAGCCCATGGCCTGCCCCCGGATGACGGGAGGAGCATCTGGCCCCCTGAAGGCTCTCAGGGCCTCTTTGGGACGCATTTCGGGTGATCTTGGGCGCTGTCGGATTCGTCCTGGAGGTCTTTGGGCCCGCGTGGAGGCTCTCCCGGGCGATCTTGGAAGGCCGTCTTCAGTCCGTGCGTCTCCGACCTTCGGGGAATTTTGTGATAGACGCTGGAGGACCGCGTGCCTTGCGGAGCCATCGCAGCCGCCGGGTAGAGCCCCCCCCCCTGCCATCCGCGCGTCGTGCTCCACTTTGCGCGCGTCCCGTGCAGGTGGCCAAGACGTCGTCGCGCTCGTCTACCGAGAAGACCCGGTCTGCGCACTGATGGTGGTAGGTGTCGTTCCACAGCAGATCCCCCCTCATCGGGCAGCTGAAGTGTCGTTGGCCTCCGTGCCCTTGAACAGATCGTGGTAACCGCGTCCCCCTGATAATCATTAACACCCCCCTCTTAATCCCTGAGAGTCGATGATAGCCGGCCAATGCAGACTCGGTCGAGGAAGAGGGGCGGCAAGGTCGAGCTTGATTATCGCGGTGGAAAGTTGCTCGACGAGCGCGTTCCACTAGTCGCCAAGTAACTTCTTGCAAATGGCCTGGATCCCCCGCGGGGGATCTACGATACATTATATCAAAGCAGACATGTGTTTTTCCCGGAAAGGGCGCCGGCCCAGGGTTCTCTTTTAATAGGTTTACCCCCGGTTTTGACGGCTGTAGGGCCGGCGAATTTCTTTTGCGATAAATAACGAGGTCGCGTAGGGCCGGCGAATTAAAATTTGAGGATGTCTCCAGCGAAACGCTTGTTTTTGAGAATTTGTTGAGGATGTCTCGAGCGAAACGCTGTTTTGTGTTATAGATTGTCCTCTCCTGGGGACCTGAATTCTGAGGATCGCTCAAGTGGATTGCTTGTTTTCATGTGCCCAGGTCTTGAGGATGTCTCGAGCGAGATGCTTGGTTTCACGCCTCCAGGTGGCCCAGACAGATGTCTAGCATGAGGATTTGTTGAGGGTGTCTCGAACCAGAGGCTTGTTTTCACGCGTCCAGGTCGCCCAGGCGGATGTCTAGCATGAGCATTTGTTGAGGATGTCTCGAGCGAGACGCTTGTTTGCACGTGTCCAGGTTGCCCAGGCGGATGACTAGCATGAGGATATGCTGACAACGTCTTGAGCGAAACGCGTGTTTTCACGTGTCCAGGTCGCCAGGCACCAAGCACAGCCCTCGGCACGGTACATCAATATCGATACACTCAGCATTGCAACCTGGCACGTTCCGTGGCGCGTCCTGTGGCGAGTCCCCCTGGCACGTCGCGCGGCGCGTTTCCTGGCACGTCCATTGGCACGTCCACTGGCACTTTCCGTAGCGCGTCCCCTCGGCACGTCCCGCGGTGTGTCTTCGTGGCACGTCCCTTGGCACGTCGCCTGGCGCGTCCCTTGGGACGTTCCGCGGCGCGTCCCCTCTTGCATCAGATTCGACGATCTCTGTAACTCCTGGGTACTTGGGCAGCTACCATCTGCTCAGGCAGCTCGAGCTTACGATCATTTCGGTCAGGAACTCGGGGATGCCAGGGAGGACCTCGATCCACACGCTATATAGAGCACAATCGCGGCATGGCACATCGCAGTTCAGCACGGCCCAGCACAGCACAGCCGTCGGCACGGTACATCAAGATCGTTACACTCAACTATGCACCTTGGCACGTTCCTTGGCGCGTTCCGTGGCGAGTCCACCTGGCACGTCGCGCGGCGCGTCCCCTGGCACGTCCCTCGGCACGTACATTGGCACGTTCCGTAGCGCGTCCCTTTGGCACGTCCCGCGGTGCGTCCCCATGGCACGTCCCCTGGCACGTCGCCTGGCGCGTCCCTAGGGACGTTCCGCGGCGCGTCCTCCTGGCATGTATCCCATCCGTCGATTAGTTCGGCAGCAACCATCTGCTCCGGCAGCTCGAGCTTACGCACAGATCATTTCGGTGAGGACTCGGATTCCATGGAGGACTCGATCAACAACCTATATAGAGCCACAATCGCGGCATGGCACATCGCAGTTCAGCACGGCGTAGCACAGCACAGCCCTCGGCACAGTACATCATCATCATCATCATCATCATCATCATCATCATCATCATCATCATCATCATCATCATCATCATCATCATCATCATCATCGATACATTCAGCGTTGCATGTGCCCGTCGCCCAATCAGGTGTCTTTGAAATGTTGCAATGCCTTACATTTCTATATTCCTTTCCGGGTTCGTGGGGCGATCATGCTCGTACTTTTGCGAGTAGGCGCTTTGCGAGTAGTGGAACGCGCTCGGCGAGTTGCGAATCGAAGTTGCTACCTTCTTATGTTGAGCATCGTCGCAGTCGATGGCACAGTGGTGCGCCCGCCGCTCTCCTCGCCGTGGGGAGCGGCTCCACACAGTGGAGACCCATGCCAAGATAACACCTTGCTTGCCTCCAGGGTGCCCTGGTTTTCTTGGGTTTCGATGGTTTTTGCGATGGACAGCGCGACGTTCCCACAACAAAAATCAATGGACGTCCTGGGGTTTCAGGGTTGGGTTTCTTGTGACAGGTTTCTTGTGGACTAGCCTCCACTGTATGTCGAGTGGCTCCGCCGCTCTGTCCCGCGCGGCACTCTTGCCGACGTGGAGGGGAGCCGTGGAGTTTCTTGCTCAGTCGACGCCCGACTGCGCCATAGTTTTAAGTCGGGCCTGTCCTTGCACAGGAGGAACATTCAGAAATAATCACATATTCTGTGATTATTTGTTTGACATTTTTGGTCCATGAGGGGTGCGTCCAGCTCCCCTCTGGGACAGTCCGCCGACGTACCACCGCCCCCCCCCGGGCCCCCGCTGGCGGCGCAAACGGACATTCCCAGGCCCCCCCCCTGGGCGTCCTCCTCTTCCGGCCCCAGCGGCCCTGGGGATCACCCCGACCCTTCCAGGGGCCCATACAAGGCCGGAACGCCAGCCCCACCGTCGCCGGGGGCGCCCGCCACCAAAGAGCGACACATGCAGCTCGCAAAGAACGCTGAGGGCCTCTACAGCGTCCCCTGGTACATGGTCCAAAGCAGCGCGGCGTCGCGCCCCTGCCTCGGACCCGTCCCTGGAGCAATCCCGCTACAGTCAGACTGGATACGACGGCTGCAGACATACGGCAAGGAGCTCAAGAGGGTCTTCTTTACGGAGTTCTACGCCCGAGACTTCCCTTTGAATGCAGGGCTTGTTTGAGGCGCAAAACAAATGAAGTAGGTTTAGAGTAGCTCCTGAAGTAGGTCGGCGAAGTAGGTCTGCAGCGCGCCTGGCAACAGTGGTCGGCGCAGGTAACTCGAAGGAAAAGGATGGCGAAACCGATTGCCGCGAGAAACTTTCAGAGGAAAGGAATGCGACACTCATGTGCAAAAGTTGCTTTCCAGGGAAGGTTGTCGGGAAAACAATATCAAAAGTAACTTGTCGGGATCGGAACAGTAATGATATTTTCCAAACAAGCTTCTCGGGGAAATGCTGGAATGCCGCCGGCAAGGCGCGGCTTCTGCTAGCAAACCAGCCGAAGTGCGCTGTCTTGGGTTCTTCTGGACTCCTTCGGGGCTTATCTTCAGGCTTCCAAAGACTTCGGAAGCGCATGGGCCAAAAGGCCCAATTCATTCGTGTCTCGTACGATTTGGAAAGATTTCGGCTTCTCGGGGGTGTTATTGGGTGGCTCCGCGGCCACTCGGGGCGGTCTCGAAGCGGTATTTGGGCCTTTTGGAGCATGCGGGAAACAATGTTGATCCATCCTGGGCTATCTTGAACCATCTGTGAGACCGCGTTGCATTCTGCGAGGTCATGCCGGCTCTATCTTTGACCGTCTCGGGCGCTCCAGCGACCCGCCGCCCCCCGCTGCAGACCCCGGAAGCACGGGGGGGGGTGCATCCATCCCCGAAGGGAAAACTGGGGGTTGTTGGAACAGGAAGCGCTCTAAACCACCTCCGTCCTGAGATCTGGGGGCATTGCGTTTCCCCCTTGGTCTGACCACAGCGGGAAGAGGGGCATGGAGGGCGGGGCGAGGGCCGCGGGCCCGAGCAGGGGGAGGGGGGGGGGACGAGAGGGAGGACCAGGAAGGTTAAGAAGGTGAGAAACGGGAGGGTGGGGGGGGCTCCAGAAGGCGGGTAGGGGGGAGGCGGCGTTTCCGGGGGGAGGAGGTGGAGGGAGGCTGGAATAATGAGGACGCGTGAAGGAGGAGAGGAGGTGGAGAGAGGTGGGAAGGAAGGGGGGGAGTGGGAGGAGGGGGGAGGGGGGAATAAGAGGTAGTAGTTTGGGGGTGAGGATGGAGGCCGGAGGTGGGAAGGGGGGGAGGTGGTAGTGGGGGGGGGAGGAGGTGGGGCAAAATAGAGAAACGGAAGGGGAGTGGCGCCTCCATCGGGCCGGGCCCGGAGGGGCCCCGGGGGGCGGGGGGCGGCCGCATCAGGTTTGGTTTCTGAAGAACCTAGGGCGCCAGGCGGCGGCCCCCTGCCCGCCAGCCAGCGGGGGGGCCGCCAAAAGGCCCTGTCCTGTCGCGGAACGTTCGCTTGTCGCCCGACAGCGAAATCGCGCTCTCGATCCTCGACCCTCGGGGGGGGGGGGGGGGGAGGGACAGGCAGACCGCCCCCTTTGGGGGGGCTCCCGCTGTCGGGCAACCTACAAGTTTTTTGGGTTTGTTCCACCTTCTGGTGTACTTCGCAGGATTCCTTTCTTGGCGCGCCACCCCCGGGGGCGACTATCTGGAAAGGCTCGGCATTCATCTAAGTCTCAAAAGCGTGTGCTGATAGTTTCAAGGGGACAGCACAAGGTGGCGCGAGGGGAGGAGCGAAGCCGCGCGGGCGCCCAAGGAGCCGCGCCCCCAAGTAGGTCGGAAAGTAGGCTTGCAGAATTTGTTTTTGCAAAGTAGGTCCCAAAGAAGGTTTCCGGACTCCAAAAGTAGGTTTTCGGTAGCGCAAAGTATGTTTCGGAGGCCTCAAAGTAGGTTTTAGGAGCCTCAAAGTAGGTCTCGGAGGCCTCGAAGTAGGTTTCAAACCTACTTCAAACCTACTTCAAACCTACTTCAAACCTACTTCAAACCTACTTCAAGCTTGTTTCAAACCTACTTCAAACTGTTTTCGGAAGCATGGAGGGTCAGGGATTGAAGGTAGTAGGAGGAGGAGGAGGTGGAGGAGAATGTGGGGGAGGAAGAGGAGGAGGACGAGGAATGGAGGAGGAGGAGGAGGTGGATGAGGAGAGTCGGGAGGAGGATGTGGAGGAGGAAGAAGAGGAGGAGGAGGAGGAGAGCCAGGTCGAGGAAACGGAGGGCCAGGAGGAAGGAGGAACAGGAGAGAGGAGTAGGAGGAGGAGGACCAAGAGGATCCGGAGGGTCGGGTGGTGGATGAGGGGCGGATGAAGGGATGATGAGGGAGAAAAGGTAGGAACAAGAGGGGGAAAATGAAGAGGAGGAGTAGTAGGAGGAGGAGGAGGAGGAGGAGGAGGAGGAGGAGGAGGAGGATGGGGGGGGCGGGGAGGGCGGGGAGGATCGGGGGCAGGAGGATGGGAACATGGACGTTGCGGCTGATGAGGGAGAGGCTGATGGGAAGCATGATGTGATTGATGACGAGTGGCTTTGGGGAGGGCAGAATGACCTGGGGCGGGGCGGCCGTGATAATGAGGGGGGGCCGTAGCGTGTCCGAACCCCGCCGGGACACGGCATGGGGGTTTTGATGGGGCGGTGATTGTTGGTGGCGGCCCGGTTTGTCCAGGATGCCTTGAATTGCGTTGTTCGCCGTGCCAGTTGCTGGGGCTGCCCTAATTGATTTTTGGGTCACCCATTGTCGTGACTGCTGTTCTGGCGGGTCGTGTTTGCGGAGGTCTTCTCCGCAGCCGCTCTCGTTAACTTTCTATGTTTAGTGCCCGAGGGTGCATCGCGCGAAGAGTGTCGCGGCCCCTGCCTGAAATGCAGCCCTGGCGCCCTTTCCCTTGCAAGCCTTCTTGGCGAGGTTGCCGCGGCCAGGGAACGTCCCCGGGTGCACATGCCAGGGCTGCTTTGGCGGATTCGCTTCGCCAACTTAGCTGCCCGCGACATTTGCGCCGACGCGCTTTGGCAAACCCAGTAACGGGGGGCTAAATGCTCGACGACACGTTTTCCCCGCGCGTTGCACCTTCTTCTTGGGGCCTACTATGCTTGCGAACCTTTCTCCCGAACCTACTTCGAACCTGTTTAAAACCTATATCGAAATGTTTTCTGCTCGCCATTGCCCTGCATTGCTGGGGAAGTCTCGGTTCTACGCGGACGTGGGGCCCCCCGACGACGGCTCCGCAACAACCTGACAGATCATCGCTAGCGAGACCACCCGCGCTCTAGACGTGCAGGTCCACCCCTGTTCTGCGCCTGGAGAGCAGTGCAAAGATCTCGTGGGTAAGTACCAGCTACAGGATCGGCTCAAAGGCCAGCGACAGGGGCAAAGCGAACGCTACCTGCTCGTGTGGGACAAAATGTACGACGGCGTGCAGTGCGGCCGAGAGCAGCACCATGAGTGTGACGAGCACGACCGGTACCAGCAGCGCTACCACTCCCAGCACCACGCGCAACGCGTCGGCGAGCGGTACGACCGTAAGAGCACCATGAGCGTGATTAACACGACCGGTACCAACAGCGCCACTGCGCCCAGCACGTGGGCGAGCAGTAAGACCGAGTGCAGCGCCACGAGTGTGACGAGCATCACCAGCACGAGCAGCACCACTACGTCCAGCTCGTCGGCGAACAGCACGAGCAGCTCGCGACCGCAAAACACCCTGGACATGCCGACCTTCGGCACCATGGCATCCTGATCCCTCCTCTCTCCCCATTTCGCTGGCAATTGCGACCGTTAGTCGCCCTGATCCTCCTCCTCCCCTTCTTTCTCTACCTGGATATCCTGCCCGCTTCTCCCCCCCCCGCTCGCTACCCCCCCTCCCATGGCGGCAGCTCCCGGCACTGCGCGGGCCCGGTCCGGTGCCGGGCGCCTGCTCCTTGCCGCCTCGGCGGCCCCGCTGGTCTAGGCGTTGCGCGGCTCAGGCCCGACCCTTGACATTGCGGCTCGGCAGCGCAACGTGTGTGGCTTCCGCCCGTCCTCACGCGCTTGCCGATGCAGGGCGGGCATCCTCCCTGCAGCACGCCGGCATCCTGTCGGTCACGGCGGCGAGTTTATTTAATCGCTTCGCTCATTCCGCCGGCACATGCAGTCTCATGTCTGCCGTTTGCCCGAGGGCCTGGTGTCAATGCGGCGCTTTGGGGGTTCCTGGGGCCGGTTGGGGGACTCCTGGGGCGCTCGGGGTGGCATTTGGGGGGCCTCCTGGGGCCGCTTGGGGGGCTCTTGGGGGCTTCCTGAGGGCCTCGTGGGGGCTTATTGGGGCCTCTTAGGGGCCTCTTGGGGCCTCGAAAAGGGGCTTCCATTCTAGGGGCTTCTTAGGGCCGAGGGCTCGAAATGTTGTTTCGTGTTCCCTCTCTGGGGCCCCTATGGGGGCGTTCTTGGGGCCCTCTTGGACCGTCTTGGAGGCTTCTTGGGCCGTCTTCGAGCCCTCTTGGGCCATCTTGGGGCCCTCTTGGGGGCCTCTTGGGCCCTCTTGGGGCGATCTTGGGGGCCTCTTGGGCCGTCTTGGGGCGTCGGGAAGCCGAAAAGGTGGAAGCTCCAAAATCTCTCAAAAACCGCAGGAACAACTTTGAATTTTGCCTCCGGGGGCCCTCTTGGGAGTGCTCTTGGAGGCCTCTTGGGGCGTCTGGGGGCTATCTTGGGCGTCTTGGAGCGATCTTGTGGCATGTCGGACCCCTCGTGTACCATCTTGGGGGCCTCTTGGGGGCCTCTTGGCCTTTCTTGGGGCTCTCGGGGACGTCTCGGAGCCCTGTTGGTGCGCTCATGGAGCGCTCCTGGAGAGCTCTGGGGGAGTCTCCCGGGGATCGGTCGGGGATCGCTCGGGGTACTTTTCGTCCGGGGGCCCCCAGGGGCCGCCCCGCGCGCGCGACCTGGAGAATTGTTAACCAGTTACCGGAGATCCTAGCACGCCTCTGGCCCGTTGGGCCGGCGAATTGTTCGCCTGGCTGCCGCGCCTCAGGCTGCGGATCCCCATGTTCGTGGATTGGACTGCCACGGCTGGTACTCCTGGCATCACTTTGGTGGCACAACGTTGCACTCCGGCTCAGTGGTGCTTCTCTTCCTCTCGGACGTCGACCTGGTGACGCGGCGCGTCCTCTCCCGCAGTTTGTGAGGTTGGTGTTCTCGAAGCGCCGCTGACGGCACCACCGCTGGCTTTCTTCCTCCCGGAACTTCACCGCCGGGCTCCTGTCCAAGGTGCACCTTCTCCTGCACATCAACTTCGGCGCCGCCTGATCCCGGGGCTTCGCCCTCTCCCGGCCGCGTGAGGCCCCGCCTTCTTCCGCCCTGTCTCTGTTAATTAAAGCTATGCGCGTCCCGCTTAGCTTTCAGAGGAAGAGGTTCGCTCTCGCCCCGCAGATCAAAAAGTGGGACAAGATGTGGCCATGGGGTGGGCGGAGCGCGACATGGCGGCCGGCGCCCCGAACTTCTTCCTGATCTCCAAGACCTCGCCAACGGTGGACTTCTCGGCTGAGATGACTCCTGTCTGGCCCCCAGCCCCTGGCGCCAAGGTCTCGGGCACCGACAGGCGTTGCCCCTCTGGCGCGGCCCTGGTCCATTGCGACGCCAGGAAGAACGGGCCTTTCCACGACAGCGACGCCGCAGTCAGAAGACCAGCCCCTGGCCAACCCTTCTACAGGGTCGACCGCGCCACGAGGGTTGCCCAATTCGAGAAGGTCAACGCCGCGATCCAGGAATTCTTTTCGGCCGGGTGCGAGAGGGCCGCCCTGCGGGGCACCGCCCTCCCGGCCATAGTCTGGGCGCTCGTCTGCCGACGCGAGGGGCGCGGCGACAAGGTTGGCGCCTTGTCCGTGCCCGAGCAAGGCGTAGCAGCGGACCGACTGCTTGCGCAGGCCTCGGCGACGCTGGAACGCATGATCGACGACCCCGACCAGCCCGGCGCCAGCCGGCGCGTGGCCGAACCGCCCCTGACGCTCCAGCAGGCTGACGAGTCCCCCGGCTGCGTCTTTCAATGAATGCTGCCTGTCCTGAAGGAGGAGCACCTGGAACGCACCTGCAACCTGCGCCGCACCAACAACGCTCAGCGTCGCTGCGTGCTTGCGACCCAGAACTCACTCCTCACCCTGTGCCGCGGGCCGCCCAGCACAGGTAAGACCAAGGTCGCGGCCTGCATAGCGGATGCCTACATGTCGCGTCTCGCCCCGGGATGGGGCGCGGGGCGCTTCGGCGGCGCCGGCGGCTCCATGGGCAACCTGGCAGAGCAGATCGGGAAGAACCTGGCCCCGGGCTGCGGTGACCTGTTCCCTCGCTTGGCTGCGCGCCTCGCGCGCGAGGACAAGGTAAAGGGCAGCGCCGCCAGGGAGGTCACCCCTGTCGCCAAGTACGCCGAAACGCACAGCGCCCCGGAAGGCGAGGTCACTACGGACCACGCGCACTGGTTCCTTAAGTCTCGGGCAGAGATCGCGACCGAGGCGAAGCTCATCCCGGCCGCGCACGAGGCGGGAACTGACCTTTGGGACAAGAAGTCCCTCATCTGCCTCTTGGGCGAGGCAGGTCAGACGTCCGAGCCCATGGCCGTCGTGTCCCTGATCCACGCCGTCCGATGCGGGGCCAGAAGAGTCCTCCTCGGCGACGAACGGCAGCTGCGCCCGACGGTCAAGTCCCAACGGGCACTGCGCTGGGGCCTCGGCATTTCCATCCTCGCCAAGTACGTGTCAGCTATAGGGGGGATCCCTGATTGCAACGTCACCCTGGAAGTGTGCTACCGGATCCACCCTTCCCTGCTCGCATGGCCCTCGGTCACATTCTATGGAGGCAGGCTGGTCTCGGCCATCCTGGGCCCCGTGCGGCAGCGCCCCTGCGCCGACGGACTGCAGTGGCCACTCGCAGTACCGCTGTCCAGCGAGGAGTACGAAGCAGCAAGGGACGAGGAAAGCAGATGCGGCCCCGCCAATTCCCTGATCGACACCGCAGGCGGATTCAGGAGTAAGGCGGCATGTCCGCCGGCCCCGAGAGGAAACGGCAGCGCCGTCTTCGACCAGAGCTGGTTCCTACTCGCGCACGTCCCCTCACAAGAGGTCCAGTCCTTGCGCCAGGACGGTTGCGCCAACGTCCACGAAGCACGCGCCGTGGTGGCCCTGGTGAAGGCCCTCCTGCCCTGGGCAACAAGCACCAATAGTACCATCCTGGTGCTGTCGCCGTGCAAGCTGCAGCTGGTCCCCGCGCTGGCAGGCGACCCCTGCCTTCCGCGGGGCATCAGACGCTGCTCGCGGGCGGCCCGCGCAGACGGATCCGAGGCGAGCGTGGGCGCGACCGGCTCCCGGCGCTACCAAGGCCGGGGCAGTTTCGTTCCTTTCCCGCCGACAAGGGGCACTTCGCAGGTGGGACTTGGATCAACCGCGCCACGGCAGCCAGCGGCTTGAACGAGCGCTTCGACGGTTTCGTGGACCTGTTCCCTCACCTCCTGGAAAACGAGACCCTCCGCGTCACCGCCGTCGACTCCGCCCAGGGTCATGGGGCATCCGTTGTTATGCTACTGACCACCCGGGCCAACGCCAGGCGTATTTGGGGCCACGTGGACGACCGACATCGCATCGACGTGGGCCTGACACGCCCATCATGCAACCTCATCATGACCGCAGACGCAAGGATGTTCCGCGCAGCCACCGCCGCCGCCGCAGCACCTTGGCTCAGAAGGCTAGCCTTACTTTCGAGGTCCACCACAACCTGGATGGATCTCTGCGCCAGGACGACATCCCCGACGCCGCCAGCCCAGGGGGGAAGGCCCGGCTGCGGGCGGATGCCGACCGCCATCGAGGCCCGTCAAGCTCAACAGGCGGGCTTCTCGCCCCGCGCCGACCTGCCGCTCCCTGCAGACCGCGGCTGGAAAGACCTGGAGGACGACGTCAACGCTGCAGTCGTGCGACTCCTGTACTTCGCAGCGTTCGGACCCTGCGTTCTTTGGTGCCATGGGCTGCACCCGCACCAGTTCGGCGTGGCGGATCAGCCAACGGACCCAAGCATGCAGGACAGGAAAGGATGGAGTATGAACGGGTGCCTCTTCCTCTGCTCCATGCTGGTGGGACTGGGCGCCGGTAGCTTGGTTTACACGGCAGTCTTCGCGACCAGCACGTGGGCCATCGGGCACGGAGTTTCGAGAGATAACAGCGCCCGGGCCGTTGACCCCGCCCTGATCCCACCAAGAAGGGGGCGACCGAACATGCCGGCAGCGTGGCGCATCAAGGAGGCCTGCGCCCCCACCGCCGTCACCAGACGCCGCCCCGAATGCTGGCAGCCGTCAACCTGCAAATGCCAGAAGCACAAGAAACCACCCACGCCAGCGGTGTTTCAGGCCTTCTGCGACATGGACTCAAGAGGGCGCCCGACCGCAGTCCTGCGCCGCCTCCTGGACAGCACCGGCGCGGCCCTGGGAGCCATCCAAGCCAGGGTCCTGCTCGCCCTGTCCCTACTCTTGCAGCGCGAACCGCGTGCCTGCCTGTGCCCGTGCGGGGGCGCCGGGGGCGTCGGCGACGTGATCGAGGCCATTCTTGGCATGTGCGAGCCGCGCCGCCCGCGCGACAGGGTTGCGCGGGGCCGCCTAGGTGCATTGTTCGGACTTCAGGACTGGCACTTCAGGGAGCTACACTCGGCGCTGGAGCTTCTGATTTCTGCGGTGTCACGCTTGGTCATGGTCGCCCACCACCGCCGCCCCCTTGCCATCGAGGCGAACTGCCCCCCAACCTGGAAGGGCCTTGAGGCTGGGAGGTTCCCGCACCAGGCCACCCTCGCAGTCATCGAAGGTATTGTTTCTGCCGCTGACCTCTCGGCCCTGGCGGACCACGAGTGTGCGGTATGCGCGCTCTACGTCGACGTGCTCGGGTCCGGCATTGGCCTCGCTGCCGACCCTGCAAAGCAAGCGGGCAGGGTCGCCTGGATAGGCGGGGGGTATTCATTCGCGCACCTGCACCTGGACGCGCCCGCCCCACTCGGGCCCCGCCCTGGCGTGACGCTACGGCCTCCCTGGATAGACGAGCGTGACGCCAGGTGGACGAAGGGGCAGAACAGGGCCGACTTCTACTGCCAGGGATGCCTCCGTGGCCCGTTCAAGCGCGATTAGGGCGCGTGCGTCAGCAAGCGGATCCGCCAGGTCATCGCGGTCAGCAGGCTGACGGAGTGCTACCAAGGGAGGGGCCTGACCTGGCTGTGCATTTGCTGCTGGACCACGAAGGCCATGGAAGAGCGCCGGCCTATCTTGGATGACGTGGAGTTCAAGGATTGGATCAACCATCGCCCCGACGACATGCCAGTGCGCACGACGCGCGCCCTGCCGGCGTGAGTCGCCACGACGGTGCATCGATGCAGTTTGTATTTTCCCGGAAAGGGCGCGTGCAGAGGGTTCTCTTGTAGCTGTTTACCCTCAGAACCGACGGCTCAAGGGCCGGCGAAAGTATTTGCGATAAATAACGAGGTCGTCTAGGGCTGGCGAAATTATGTTTGAGGATGTGTCGAGCGAAACGTTTTTTCCTTCAGAATTTGTCGAGGATGTCTGGAGCGAACCGCTTGTTTTGTGTTATAGATTGTCCTCTCTTGGGGACCAGAATTCAGAAAATCTCTCACGTGAAATGCTTGTTTTCACGTGCCCAGGTCTTGCGGATGTCTCGAGCGAGACGCTTGGTTTCACGCCTCCAGGTTGCCCAAACAGATGTCTAGCATGAGGATTTGTTGAGGATGTCTCGAACCACAGGCTTGTTTTTACGTGTCCAGGTCGCCCAGGCGGATGTATAGCATGAGGATGTGTCGAGGAAGTCTCGATCGAGACGCTTGTTTGCACGTGTCCAGGTCGCCCAGGCGGATGTCTAGCATGAGGATGTGCTGAGAACGTCTTGAGCGAAACGCGTGTTTTCACATGTCCAGGTCGCCCAGGCACAGCACAGCCGTCGGCACGGTACATCAATGTCGATACCCTTAGCACTGCAGCCTGGCATGTTGCCTGGCACGTTCCGCGGAGCGTCCCGTGGCGAGTCCCCCTGGCACGTCGCGCGGTGCGCGTCCATTGGCACGTTCCGTAGCGCGTCCCCTTGGCACGTCCCGCGGTGCGTGCCCATGGCACGTCCCCTGGCACGTCGCCTGGCGCGTCCCTTGGGACGTTCCGCGGCGCGTCCTCCTGGCATGTTCCCTCTGTCGATTAGTTCTGGGGCAGCTACCATCTGCTCAGGCAGCTCGAGCTTAAGATCCAGATCAGTTCGGTCAGGACTCGGATGCCAGGGAGGACTCGATCCACAACGCTATATAGAGCACAGTCGCGGCATGGCACATCGCAGTTCAGCACGGCCCAGTACAGCCCAGTCGTCGGCACAGTACATCAAGATCGATACACTCAACTATGCACCTTGGCACGTTCCTTGGCGCGTTCCGTGGCGAGTCCCCCTGGCACGTCGCGCGGCGCGTCCCCTGGCACGTCGCGCGGCACGTCCATGGGCACGTTCCGTAGCGCGTCCACTTGGCACG
The DNA here is from genome assembly GCA_963575745.1 of Prorocentrum cordatum. Taxonomy (NCBI): domain Eukaryota; class Dinophyceae; order Prorocentrales; family Prorocentraceae; genus Prorocentrum; species Prorocentrum cordatum. The sequence goes on along the minus strand of CAUYUJ010016726.1, from coordinate 329,437 downwards.
TCCCGCGGTGCGTCCCCATGGCACGTCCCCTGGCACGTCGCCTGGCGCGTCCCTTGGGACGTTCCGCGGCGCGTCCTCCTGGCATGTCCCCTCTGTCGATTCGTTCTGGGACAGCTACCACCTGCTCAGGCAGTTCGAGCTTAAGTTCCAGATCAGTTCGGTCAGGACTCGGATGCCAGAGATGACTCGATCCACAACGCTATATAGAGCACAGTCGCGGCGTGGCGCATCGCAGTTCAGCACGGCCCAGCACAGCACAGCCCTCGGCACGGTAGAGCAAAATCGATACACTCAACTATGCACCTTGGCACGTTCCTTGGCGCGTTCCGTGGCGAGTCCCCCTGGCACGTCGCGCGGCGCGTCCCCTGGCACGTCGCGCGGCACGTCCATGGGCACGTTCCGTAGCGCGTCCCCTTGGCACGTCCCGCGGTGCGTGCCCATGGCACGTCCCTGGCACGTCGCCTGGCGCGTCCCTTGGGACGTTCCGCGGCGCGTCCTCCTGGCATGTCCCCTCTGTCGATTAGTTCTGGGGCAGCTACCATCTGCTCAGGCAGCTCGAGCTTAAGATCCAGATCAGTTCGGTCAGGACTCGGATGCCAGGGAGGACTCGATCCACAACGCTATATAGAGCACAATCGCGGCATGGCACATCGCAGTTCAGCACGGCGTAGCACAGCACAGCCCTCGGCACAGTACATCAAGATCGATACATTCAGCATTGCATTTGCCCGTCGCCCAATCAGGTGTCTTTGAAACGTTGCCATGCCTTACGTTTCGATATTCCTTTCTGTGTTCGTGGGTCGATAATGTTCTCCATCGCACGGTCGATGCATCCATCCTTCCATGCAGGCTTGAAATGAGACCTGTTCCTCTTCCCATGGGGACCAGAGGGCTGCCGTGTGCGGGGGCCATCTTGGAGGATCGATCTCAGGAGTGGGGCTCCTTGATAAGGGTCCCCCCCTCCAGGAGGCCAGAATGTGGCCAAAACCTCAGTCAAATCAATGATTTGGGCCTTCTCACCGAGGCCTCTTTGGGCGTCTTGGGGTTCTCTTGGGAGTCTCTTGAGGGCATCTTGGGGCCTCTTGGGGCCTCTGGGGGCCTCCTGGGCACCCCTCGGGATCGTCTTGGGGCACACTTAAGGGCCTCGGGGGCCATATTGGGGCCATCTTGGGGCCATCTTGGAGGATTGACCTCAGGAGGGTAGCTCCTTAATTTGGCCAGCCCCTTCAGGAGACTAGAATGTGGAATGTGGCCAAAAACCTACGTACAATCAATGATTTTGGCTTCCTCGCCGAGGCCGTTTTGGTCGCTCTAACCACTGGCGACCCCCCTTCCAAATCCAGGGGTAGGGGGTATGGGGAGGGGTCAAGACACCTTCCAGATAGCAAGCCGTCTAGCTCACTCCCACCCGCTCTCCCAACACATAAGGATCACCCGAGCCTCAGCATGTTCAGCGGTCGTCTTTGGATGGGCAGCTACTGGGAACCAACACCAAGCCCATGTGCGCGACGCTGGGGCGAGGTGCGCCACGCGTGCCAGGCGCGACACGCGCGTCAGGCACCCCTGGGGCCCGAGCGTGCCAGGCACGCCTGGTGCGTCAGATGCGCCATGTGCCTCCGCGTGCGCCAGGTGTGCCGCATACTCCAGCCGCGCCAGGTGCGCCACGTTTGGGGTACGTCCACGGTGTGTCAGTGGCGCCTGCGCACGTGACAGCACACATCGGTAAACATGTCGGCCCCCACCATCCTTATCGAAAACCAATGCCAATTATTGTTTGCTGGGCCTGCGCTCAGCAGGCCATACGCCACCACCCCCGGCGCCCCTGTCAAAAAGCACTTGGCAATGATCGCGGGGTGGCCGCGCATGATCCGGATGTAGCCGCGAGGTGCATTTCCTATGGTGTTTTGTCAGGGATGGTAGCCCTGTGCACAGTAGGCAATATGCTGACAACCCCGCCGCCCCTGTCAAACAAAAATACAAAGTGCTCGCGGGCCTCACGAACATGACTCCAGACTTTGCCCCAAAGTGTACTTTGTATTTTTTTTGACAGGGATGGTGGTGGGGTCCGCATTGGGTTGGTTGCGCATGCTCCGAATTTGGAGGCAGAGTGCGTTTAGTATGGCTTTTGATCGGGATGGTGGGGGGTGGGATCATGGTTCCTGGTTGGCCGCCGGTCGCCTGGGGGAGGGGGTGTATATTAATAGGGAAAAGTGATCAACCCCTCCACGAAGGGGAAGAAGGAGGGTTGGAAGATGGAAATCGCTAAACCACTCACGCCTTAAAGGGCTGGTGGGATTTTCTCAAGGCTCGTGCCGTTGTCTGTCACTTTTGAATTCTTTGTTTTTCAGATTCGCGACCCCGCCGCTCCGCAATCGTGCCCTCGCCCTGGCGCTCCCAGCAATTTGCTGACGAATCGCGCTCTCGTCTTGGGATTCCCCGACACTTTACGAACGAATTGTGGTTCAATGTTCCGCCCGCCCTCCCCGCCGGATAGGGCCCGTCCGCCCTCTCCGCCCATGTAAGTCTGCCCATCCGACCCGTGCCCGCTAGGTCCGCTCGCGCGAACCTCCCGCTTGGATTCGCCCACACGAGAAACAAGATGCCCCCGCCCACAGGAATACGTTCACATACGTCGCGCGGGCGCGAAACTTAACGCGCCTGCGACTAGCGCGTCGCGGTATTTTTGGCTGAAGGTTCATTTCTGAGTGATTCTTGTTGCCCTCCCCGCTGAACCCATTATGTTTTCCTCATTGAATTGTTCCACTCCCCCTCGGAGTCGCACCCTGCTGTCTTGTCAGGGAGAACTTTATGCTCAAACTGCGACCCTGGCGCCTGGACTAGAAGAGCGACCCCCGCCTGATATTTCCTCCCATTTTACTCTGGAATCGCACTTTGACCAGAGAGTTACTTGCAAGTGATTCAGAATCGCCCTCTCACATGGAACCTCTTCGCAGTTTATCCAGGCGCTGCGCCCTTGAAGCCCTGGAACCGCGATCTTGCGCGAGACATTCTTGCAAGGGTTCCTGTTAAGGGTCCTTGCAGATGAATCCTTGTCTTCTCCGACGGTAGGACCCCGCATGAGCATCTGCCAAGCTAATCTGGAAGTACACCTCGTCGTCGTCCTTGTGATTGCGGAGGCTTTTTTCCTGTCTCCTCGCCCTCCTGCATCTCTTCCCCCCCGCCTCCCCCCCTCCCCTTTGCAGGGGCGCGCGCGCCGATTCTTGCTGCTCTCTGCCGCTCTCTGCCGCTCTCTGCTGCTCTCCGCTGGTGTCTGCCGTTCTGCGCTGCTCTCTTCTGGCATACCTGGTAGGCCGACGACCTCCTCGGAATACTAACGTCAAGTGCGGACCCCACGGGGGAGGGGGCTCCCGCTCGAGATTTCCTCGCGACTCTCTTACAGACCAGCCTCCCGCTCGGGGCTCCCGGTCGAGACGTCCTCGCGAGTCATTCACCGGCTGGGCTCCCGCTCGAGACCTCCTCCCGATTCAGGCATAAGGGGCCAAACAGGGACGACAGTCACAAGTCTGCCAGTGACCGCGTCGGATTACTATCATGAAGTGTGAGCCCCATTCCGCAGCCGTTTTGGCTCGAGGCAGTTGGCTCTGTCAGAAGAAAGCAGCAGGCCTACACCCCGAAGGCCTGCACCCCGAATTTCGATGGCGTCCGTCCGTGACGTCGATATTGATTGCCCCGGGGAGGCATCCCTTGCACTCATTGATGCCGAGAAGGGGGAGATATCCACTGAGGTTGACACGCAGGAAGGTGACCTATCCGACATCGATCCACAAGAGGGAGATCACGAGGAGAATGGCGCCGTCAGCCTCATCGACAGCGGCAGGGCACGCTTTTTGATGGGGGTCTTCGCCTTGATCATCTCGTCTCTGTCCAACTCGAGCCAGTCGGTGGCAGTGAAGATGGCCGGACGTGCCGGCTGCCAGGCCTTAGTTACTGCAACAGTGCGGTTAACGATCCAGACCGTAGTTTCAAGTTGGAGCTTGGGGAGCGTCTTGAGTCCAGCGAACGACATTTGGAGCATTGGCAGCAGCAGAAGATTCTGGATTATAGTACGATGTGTGGCGGGCAGCTTGAATTTCGGCATCTTCTCTGTTGTCGTGACGTCGATGGCCGTAGGAGAGGCAACTATGATCAAGTATGCGTCACCAGTCATCACTTGCGTGCTAGCTCGTTTCATGCTGGACGAGGCTTGGGGGTGGTCAGAGAGCGCCGCCCTGCTCGCGTGCACAGGCGGGGTAAGTCTCGTCGCTTGCGCGCACGAAGGTGGAGGCGGTAAGCATTACCAGGGACACCTCGGCCAAACCTCGGCTATAGTGTTTGGGCTCTTGGGGTCTGGTTGCAACGCAATGAGGAACATCTCCCTGAAGCGGCTGGGCAAGGCCACGGAAGCCTCGGACGTGAATATTCCAACGACGACTGCGCACCAGGCTGACCTGATGACATGGCTGACTGGCGTCATCGGCTTTCTCATGTGCGGCGCCGCGGCGCTGGTGATCGAAGGCCCTCGGGCGTTCACCTCGCTTTGTTCACCAGTCTGCCTGCTTTGGGTGATGGCAGTTGGTGCTGCTGGGTACTGCACGCAGTGGTCTATGAATTGGGGCGCGCAGGGTGGGACCGCAACCCTGAATAGTTTGATCAGCTACCTGGATGTGGTCTTCTCCTTGACGTGGCAGGTTGTCCTCTTCGGGGAGCCGTTGATGCTCAAAGTCGCCCTCGGTGCCTCATTGGCGTTCGTGTCAGTGGTGCTGGTGACAGCACAAAAGGTGTGCCAAATTTGACGGGCGTGTGTTCTTCTGATGTACATATTTCATATTTAGTAGTTAGGTCGGGGGGTTTAGGCTTTGTGTGAAGGCGCAGAACGTGGTTTGACTTGATTGTTTAGGATGCTTGAGGTTTTTTGTTGTGTTACAGGTTTTAGTCTAGGTCGTTGGTTGGCAGATCGTTCTGCATGCTTAATTGAATCGCTTCGCTCATTCCGCCGGCCAGTGATATGGCATCGCTGGTTTTTGTCTGTGTGTTCGTTGCCCATGTTGCGCTCTTGGGGGCGGGTGTCGTTCGGACGCGTTGCGTGGGGAGTTTTGATGGTGAAGCAGTTCCCTGGGGGTCGTCTCTCGATGGGGCGAAATAGAGTCGTCGTCAAGATGCTTCTTTGGGGGGCCTCTTGGGGTCTGTTGAGAGGCCGTTCGGGGGCGCCTGGGAGACATGTTTGAAGCCTTCTGGGGCTTCTTTTGGGCCTCCTGGGAGTCTCCTGGGGCCTCTTGGCGACATCTTGGGGCCTCTTGGAGGCCTCTTGGGGCCTCTTTGGGACCTCCTGGGCGCCTTCTGGGACGGAGGGCTCCATTTTTGAGTTCTCGGTATCCCTCCTGAGTCCCTCTTGGGCCCGTCTTGGGGCCTCTTGGTCCGTCTTGGGCGGCACTTGGGCCGTCTTGAGGGCTCTCTTGGGTCGTTTCGGCGCCGTCTTGGGAGCTTCGTGGGCCGTCTTGGAGCGGTCTTGGGGGCCTCTTGGGCCGTCTTGGAGCGTCCGGAAGCCGAAAAAGCCAGAACACAAAAAACATCGAACAAAACCAATGAAAATCAACGATTTTGGCCTCTTGGGGCTCTCTTCGGAGGCCTCTTGGAAGGCTCTTGGGGCGTCTTGGAGGCCTCTTGGGCTGTCTTGGGGGCCTTTTGGGCCGTCTTGGGGTCATCTTCGGCGTCTTCGAGCGCTCTTTGGGCGTCTCGGGGGCCTCTTGGGCAGTCTTGGGGGCCTCTTGGGGCACTCTGAGCGCGCTCTGGGGAGCCTGAGAGGCCGCACCCAGAAGGAAAACCATCTCTGAGTAGACTTGGTCGGGCGGCGGTCGGGCGGCGGTCGGGCGGCGACCGGGCGTTGGTCGGGGTACTTTTCGCCGGGGGACCCCCAGGGGCCGCCCCGCGCGCGCGAACTAGAAATACTGTTAATACTGTTAACCAGTTACCGGAGATCTTAGCACGCCCTGGCCCGTTGGGCCGGCGATTTTTTTTGTTGGCCGGTAATCCGCACCACCTCGCGTTCCTCTGTCTTCCCTTACGCTTCCTCATGTGTCTTCCTCCCCCTCCCTCTTTTCGCCCTTCACCACTGCTCTGCCTCCCTGTCAAGAGCTCTTTGTCATCTCACCTTCTCCACTTCTCGCCCCCCTCGTCGTCCTCTCTTGGCACCCCCCACGCTTGGTGCCGACAACTCTTTGTACCAGGGGTTTCGTCCTGTACTAGGCCGAACCTGCGCGTTGCTGGCACCTCCCCCGCCCTCCTTGTCCTCCCTTTCCCCTCCCCCTTCCCCTCGTCCGAAGTTTTTTGTTTTTTTTGCTCTCGCCTCTGCCGCAGCCCCCCGAATCTCGCAAACCTTGTGCGTTGACAGACGGAGTGTACCGACACCATTCCCGACCGAGCTTAGGTTCGGCTCAAGGCGTCGTGCGAGGGACGCGTCGCCTGAGTCGCCAGAGGCGCCGGCAAAGTGGTGGAACTTAGTTTGTCAGCTTTAATTTGTGTAACTGTCGCAGCTTCTCGCAGCTTCTGGCCTCAGTGAGCCAGAGGGACCCAGGCTCAGATACTGGGAGACCCCCTAAGTCTGAGGAAATGAAGTGCGGGCCCCATCGGAGGGGGTTCTGGCTTGAGATTTTCTTTCCGCGCACTCACAGACGATGCTCCCGCTTCAGACTTCTCTTTGACTTGGGCAGAAGTACCCGGCGCGTGTTCTGAACGGCCTCTCTTGGGAAACGTTTCCTGGGGGCCTCTTGAATGGGCCCTTGTGGCTTTCCTTGGGGCTCCCATTGGGCCACCTCGGGGGTCGCCTTGATGTTCGTTTGGGGGTCCGTCGGGTAAATCTGGGAAGCCACGGGGGGGCCCATGCTCGATTCTTGGAGCGCCCTCCAAAGGGCCAAACGAAATGCATCCTGGAAAGCGCTACCCACGGCACCCTCCAGTGGGGTTTTGTATGAGAATTTAAAGGTTTGCTTGGAATGTCCTCTCGGGTTGTCTCGGGGGCTCTTTGCAAGCCTCGTGAGGGATATTAAAGCATAGCTAACATAGGAGGGCACCAACAACGCCTTCGGTGTCCTGGCCAACCAGGAGCACCGACTATGGGGGAGACGCGGCATCGCAGCTGAAGATGACTTGGGAGGTCCCCCCAACCTGCCCCAGGGGAGGCGGCGACAGTCGATGCGCGCATGGCTGCGGCACGGGGACCTCCCATAGTACACGCGCGCGGACGCGCATGTGATTTGGAGGACTCTGAGTAGCCACGGTTGTTGCGCCTTGACGGGGAGGCTACGGCGCGCCCGCAACATGTTTGTGTCAAGATTCACGGTGCCCCCACGGAAGGCGCCGTGATGCCCCCCACCCCCACTCTTAACCACAATTGCAGGGTTATCGCCGTATCTTGCGGCGGCGATTGCGTGAGCATGTGAAGGTAGATAATATTACGAAGACGGCCTTGGAAAGTAGAACGCCTGAAGAGACCTATGGTCGTTCCGTCGACACGCAAGAAACAAGCATAACTTCAGTACCACATTTCAACATACACCGCGCACCAACTCCCACGCAGGTCGAACGTCGAGTGAGCGGAATTACGGTAAGTGAAAAAGAGCATCTCGTCCCGGGCCGCTGATGTCATCTCATTGCGCAGGTCGCCCTCCATGCGTCTAAGGTCGCGAAGCTCGCGCGACATACACGGGAGCCCCGCGCTAACCCTAAAGGCGCCCCGAGAGATCTTACGCGACATCCAAGGGGCCCTGCATGAGCCCCTCCCTCCACAAGCTGCGCATTTGGAGGGACAAAGCTTTGGGGTAGTTTGTGAGTTGTTCAAAGGCGCCCTGTATGCACCGTGGTATGGAATTGCAAATGAGGTCCACCAATCAACGTGAGTCCCACATGGGCCTTCACGATCCCCACGAATGTCTCGCGGGAGTGTCCCCCGGACCCCGCGCGGCCCCTAAGCCGGCCATCCAACGCCCTCCACGAGCCTCACGCAAGCCCCACAAAGCCCCAGGGGGCTCCAAGAGCCCCCCAGGGGGCCCAACAACCTGTCACGAAAAAGGGCCTTGTTCGTGACAGGTTGTTCGGCCCTCTTGAGGGGGGGTGGAACACTCCTGGAGCCCTCTTGGGGCCTTCTTTGGGTCCCTCTGGGAGCCCTCTTGGAGCACCAAGAGGGCTCCAAGAGGGCCCCCAGAGGGCTCCAAGAGGGCCCCAAGACGGGGCTCCTTGGGTGGGCCGTGCAAGAGCGCATGGAGGCCCCAAGAAGGGACCCAAGGAGCCCCCAAGAGGGAACCCAAGGAGCCCCCCAAGAGGGCCCAGGGAGCCCCCAAACGGGCCCCCAGAGGGCTCCAAAAGGGCTCCAAGAGAGCCCCAAAAATCCCAGAAAAATCCCAGACACCGTCTTAGTCAAGTCTGGGATTTTTCTGGGATTTTTTGGGGGCCCTTGGGGGCCTCTTAAGGCCCTGAGAAAGCTCCCGCAGGGCCCAAAGAGGGAGCCTCTTGCAGGACCAAGAGGGCTCCAGAGGCCCCGAAGACGGCTCCCAACGGCCCCCGAAGGCCCCAAGACGGCTCCGGAGGGCCCCAAGACGGTTCATGTTTCTCATGTTACTCCTCCTTGTTTTCAACCTCATCCTATGCATCATCCTTCTACCCACTCCCCCATCCATCCATCCAGTATCTTGCTCCCCCTCCCTCTCTCGCACGGCTCGGCGATCCCATGCTTTGCTCCCGCACTTCCCTGATCACCTCAACTCGCCTGGGCGTCGTTCCTGGATGGGCTGGTGGGGATGCGCGTAGCGTCAAGAAGTTAAATAATCGTTTGCTGCGTGAACTTGCACGGCCATAGCCTTGCCGCCCCTCCCAGCCCTCCTTCCCTCCCTGTTCCCTCCCCGTCCTCGTCTCGGCTCCTGGTTCAGCCTGGCCCTGCCATGACCCTGGCGGACGAGCGTGGCCAAGCGCGGGCGCACGCACGAGCAGCGTTTTTTCCCCCACGTTCTCTTATCCATCCAATCCTCGAGATGAGAATGCGGGCACCCCGCAAGCGCACGCGACCCCGCGCGTGAGCCACCCTAGAAACCCGAGCGCTGCCACGGCAAAGTGCCGTCGACAATCTAAGACAGATCAAGAGCCTTTACTACAGATGCCTCGTAGCCCTGCAGACCGACGTCCGCAATGGCGCAGCCTTTCATGCGGCAGTAATCTTCCCAACACCTGCATATCACCCAGAAGAGGGCGTTCGGCTTGCCGACGGTGCGGCAATGGGCACCGAACGGAGGCACTCTGCCGTTCCATGACGACGTCGCCCTGGACTTCCACAGGTACCCGCCTGGAGGCATGTAGACCTTGGCCTGGCGCTGCTCTGCCATGGCCAACTTGCCCTTGTCCAGTTTCGGCACGCCCTTCGGGGCCTTGTTCGCCGGCTTGCCCCCGTCCTCACGGGGGCACCATCCACGCGCGAATGCGGACCATGGCCAGGCCCATCCCCAATGATACTTTCACCACCGAGCAAGTATGTGAATATGTACCCGCCCACTCCTTCCAGTACCCACCCCCCCGCCCTTTGCCCTCCTCCCTCCCTCCATGCCTTCGCCCCCTAGCCCGTTCCCCCTTCGCTCCCCCTTCCGCTTCATGCGAGGTGGGTCTGGCCAAGGTCTGCGCGCGCACGTGGCGGCGTCGCCCCGTCCTTCGACGCAGCCCGGCGCCGCTGCGCAGCCTCCTGGAAATCGACCTCGAAGGCTGATCTCTCATCCACCCTCTTCTGGATCTCCTTCTGCTCGTTGCGGACAAGCCGCTCGTCTGGCTGCGCCAAGCACTGCGCAGCCTCGTCGCAATTCATGATGATGGATTCGGTCTCGTCCACGGCGCCCTTGCTGTCGTAGCGAAGGCGTTGAGCGACGACGTCGGCAGCATCGGCCTCGCTGAGTTTCAAGATCTCCTGGACCATGTACAGTACAACCTCATACAAGCTGGGGTTGTCCGGAGGAGCCAACCCGATATTGCCAGCGATCTTCCTGAGGGTGCCGCAGGGGAGATCCCAGAAAGCAGCCCTGGTTGCGACAAACTGCATGGGCTCGGCCTTCCCATCAGCGAACAGCCGAACGCCGGCTTCCCACTTCGCCTTCGGCAAATGCTTGTCCTGGTACGCAGGGCTGCGCCAACGAACGGGCATGGCCACGAGGCCCTCCCAGTCGAAGACGCTGAGGAACTCTGGTTCATCCGCCGCCTCGGGGAAGACGACGTAATTCTTCGAGGGGTGCCCTGGCACTGGCAACAGACTGCAAGGCATCGCCGCGACGCCAGAGTCCTGGAAGTGAAACAAGGGGAAATGCCAATCGAAACCCTTGTGCCTAGTTCCGCCAGCTCTCTTGAAAATGATGGCGTGCCTGTAATCGCAGAAGCAACCCATGAAGCAGTTCTCCAAGTCCCCAATGCGCTTGTGATCACGAGCATCTCGCCAGCACGCTGCATCTGTCCCTGGTTGCCCCACGTTCTCAGCAGTCGGGCTCCAATATGGAGGCGCCTGCTTCGTGCTGGCAATGGCGAGCTTGTCGAGCCACGACTCCTCCCTGGTCTTGCCGAACGCGTTCTGCTCAACCAACGTGGGCGTCGACCTGGGCACGGGAACATTCGGCACTACGGGCGTGTACTTGTTCCGCTCGGTGAGCACAGTGGACGACAGAGTAGCTGCCAAGCCCCTCTCAGGCCTCCGGAACTTCATGGAACCGCGGCATTGGCCATTGTTTTTCTGGATGTTGTTGATCTCCTCGATCATGACGCTCGAGAGGATGCCGCTCCACCTCTCCTCCACCAGGTCCACGACCTCCTTGCTGGGTGGAACGCGGACCTCCTCACCTGCTCCTTCAGCTTGTCGCCCTTGTCGGGCGCGTCAGCGACCTCCCCGAAAACCTTGTAGTCCAACTCCAGCTGCTGCGCAATCCGGGCCGACTCCGGGCCCCCCGCCATGGCCATAACAGCGCGGTTCGGCCACATGTTCGTCATGAAAGTGAGACGGCGACGGCGCCTAGCAACCAAACCTGCGCAGATGTCGCCCGCCAGCTGCGCGAACTCATCCTCGATCTCGATGGGGCCTTCGTCCTCGTTCTCCAGCGCGCGGAGCTCGGCGAGGCGCATGAAACCCAAATTCTTAGCCATGCCTGTCTTCACTAAGCAATTGAGGATGGCGAGCTGATGCTTGGCAAATCCATGCGACATCTCATCCAAGACCCACTTCCTGTTGGCAGTCACGTCCCTGCAGACTTTCGCGCTCTGCCCCTGCCAGGTCGCCAAGGGCTCGGGCAACAACGCCATGATGGCGATGATCCTCTTGCTCCTCTCCGTCTCCATGAAGCACGCCGACATCGCCAAGTTATTCGCCGTGCTGGCGCGGAGCAGCTTGGTGTCCGCCTGGGTGGCGGCGGAGCTGGTGGTGGTCAGCGCCGCAGCGTGCGACTTGACGCCTGCCGGCATCTTGTCCACGGCCGCCGCGGCCTTCTTGTCCAGCATGCCGCACTCGAGGGCGACGTACTCTCGCTTGAACCTCTCTTGTTCCCATCGCTGGTATAGCTCGTGGGCGCGATTCCTCCACTCCATCCACTGGGCCATCTTCATGCGGTCCTGCTTCTTGTAATTCTGGGCGCCGTCGCGCAGGTATCGCCACAGCGCCTCGTAGATGTTCTTCTCGCCCTCCTCGACCTGGACGGCGTCGCCTAACTCGCGGAGCATGGCGTCGGCGCGAGACTGGAACAAGAAGGAGTCCGCCTTGTAGTGCTCGAAGAAGTGATCCATGGCATCGGTGAGCTGCTCGAAGCGCATGCCCTCGTCCTGGTCGGGGCCGGAGTAGACGTTGATGCACACGAGGAATATCAAGGCGTACTTCCATACGCCGTGGGCCTGGTACGTCAGAGTCAAGTCTCGCTGAGCACCGTGAGACCAGTCCCACGTCTATATGGCGTTGCAGTCAAGGTAGCGGAGCATGCAGTCCCCCGCCGATAGCATGTCCCCACCCTGGTCCGACGAAACTAAAAGCCCAGGCCAGTTGCGCCAATTGGCATCGCTCCACGTCTCTTCGTCGGAGACTCGGACGACGAAGCGGAGCCCGTCGAATTTCGTGCCCACCCTCAGCTGGCGATCCATGTTCTTCAGGGCTGTCAACACGCTGGTGCGGTGCCTCTTCTTCGGTCGGAAAACGTGCTTGATGCCCTTTTTGCCTGGGGCCTTCCGCTGGGACCACTCCTTGTGGCGACGGTTCCCGTCGTTGACGATATCCTGCCGCTCTGATGCAGAATATGCCCTTGGCGCAGAGAACGGAGAGCACACCTATCCAGGCACGGGGCGGACAGGGGGACAAGTGGATCTCCCTGTGGGGGGGGGGAGACAGAACTTCGGAAGGTGTGCATATGTTTTGCTTGCGTTTTTTCTATGCACACCCTGTGTGGTTGTGCGTATGCACAGTTTGTGCGTTTTTCGAATGCACGGTTGGTTGCTGGTCCACTGTGTGCATGCCAGGTTTCCTGGTTTTTTGATATGCACACCCCCTCTTGCGCTGTGCATACGTTTGGCGTGCGTTTTGCATATGCACAGCCTCTGGGTGTTTTCATCCCCCAACAGAAAGATCGCCCTGTCCCCCAATCGCCCGCGCCTGAGGCGGCAAGACGAGCGCCTGCCCATCGGGCAGCACGACGACGGAGTTCTGCAAGCTGGGCCCACCAACGTTTGCCTTATCAGTCGCCACGGTGAAATTGCGAAGGGAAGCAGACGCGCACTTGCACGCATGCAGGTGCTTCTGGAGCTCCTGGTCCAACCTCTCCCGGCACCACGCAATGTCGATGAGCGGCGCAACTTCGACCTGCAGGGGGGCCTCCTTGTCAGTGCCTTTCTTCAGAGCGCCCTGCGCGTACATCTCGATCTGCCGGGCGCATGCCCAGACCACTTGGTTGAGCACGCAGTCCAGTTGCTGCATGCCGCTCAGGACAACGACGAAGTCTACGAAGTCGATCTCGTCGTTGCCGCGGCCGCAAGCAACGTCAAGGCGCGTCCAGAGCTCCTCTCACATGCTGTCGTTATCCTTGATGGCCTTGTGGTCCCGGACCTGCTTGATCGACATGCGGCCCTGCGTGACCTCGACGGTGAAGTCGCCAGCGACCTGGAAGTGGGCGCCGCATGCAACCCTACGCAGGTTCTGGCAAATCCCGCCTTGGATCTTGGATCGGCGACCGCACCGCGCAGGCACGACTAAGGATGCGCGCGCGCCGATGCAGAATCCAAGGCGGGCCTTGCTCACCAGGGTAGGCGTTTTGTCGGCATCCCCATCGCCTCTTCCAGGAGAGGCCATGGAGGGCGCCACGAGCTCTGCAATTTGACCTGGATGGTCAGCACCTTGCGCTGGTACACGCTTGCTTTGACCAGCGATCTGAACAGGGATCCCGCGGCCTGCTTGGCTGACCCCATCTTGAGACCACCAGCCTGGTGCGCCTGGGAGGTAGCGCTCGTAAGGAAAACGTGCAACAAACCATACGTAGACAAACTGCCCGATGGAAGTCGTATTGTGTCCTCTGCGCGGTCATCTTCCTCCTTGTTTGCTTTAGAAGACCCTGCAGTGTAATGCACGGTCGTCCCCGTCGCCTGCTTGAACGCTTTCCTCCAGCCATTTTTCTGCCTGTACAACCAGACAGTACGTTTCTTCTCGTTGGTGTTCAGCTTCATGCTTGTGTGGAGCGTCAGGGCATCCCAGAAGAAATGCATGCCACCCCGGGTCCATTCCAGCCGATAGACCTGGTGCTTCTGACGCGTATCAACATCGCCAACTGCCAAACTGATGGTCATCGCCTCGCACAGCGATCTCTTGGTGTCCAAATGCCACGGGTGAGCCTTGCCCCTCTCTTCGACGTAGAACTGGCCGTCCCCATCGGTCACGAGCGTGCGACCAAATTCATTCTGCAACGTCAAAATCCAGTCGCCCCCGTCGTTGACTGCGGCACCGGAGCCGTCCTTCGAAAAGACAAGCTGCCACGGCCCAGCCTGCGGCAAAGGAATCCTTTGCAGCGTCGCCTTGTGCACCACGAAAGTCACCTCGCTCCCCATGGGGGTGTTCAACTCGACATACCCCTCTTCCGGAACTGGGGAATATTCAGTCTTCGGTTCGTTGATCTTCAGTTTCTTGTGATCTGGCTCCTGCACTTCGTCGGCGAGCAGCGTCTCCAAACAACTGCCCTCCACCATGCCCCCGCCTCCACCAGAGGAGGAGCTCGCAGCCATCCGTCGAGCTGAAGCTGCGCAGGTGCGGGTAGCAATAAAATATGATGCAACTGATGCGTTCGAGCCAAAACGGCTAACCACGGTGTTGTTTTGTGAAGGTCCTCTTGTGCCCCCATTGTGGGCCGTCTTGGGCCCTTGTCGGACCCTCTCGGGCCACTCCAGAGTCTCGGAGGGGCTTCCACTCAGGCGGCCCCCATGAGAGCCCCCAGACGAGTCCAAGAGGGGCTGAAAAAGGGGCCCAGGGGGCTATATAACCAGCGTCTCGGGTTATATACTCCGTTGGGGCCTTCGGGAATCCCCCCGTGGACCTTCTCGGAGCCCTCCTGGGGCTTCGGGGCGGTTCAGGATAGCCCTCAGAGAGCCGCCAAGAGTACCCCCAGAGGAGTCCCGAGCCCCGCATGGAGCCAGCGTGGGACGGCAGGAAGCCCGCGTGTGGGACCTTCACGGTGCCGAGGAGGGCCTTCAGGAAGCCCGAGTTGGAGCTCTCCAGAACGCACAAAGTGCGAGGCAGACCTCCCCAAAGCCCGGGCGGCGCTCCAAGTAACGAACAGGAGTGTCCGGATGATCTGGCCCTGCAGGGAGCCGAAGTGGAACGGAACTTTCGGGGAGTCCTGGCTGGTGGGTACTTTCAGGATGTTGAGGGGGACTTACAGAAAGCCCAAGCTGGAGCTCTCCAGGACGCCCAGAATGCGAGACAGACCTCCCGCAAGCCTGAGCGGTGCTCCAAGTACCGAGCAGGAATGGCCAGACTGCTTGCCCGAGGCTTCGCCGTAGGGCTTGGAATAGGACGCGCAAGCACGCGTGAAACAGGGCCAGTCCAGAGAGATCGGGAGACGTGCCGAGTGGGTAACTTAATCCTCTTTCTAACTCACTCGAGCAATTCTCGCGGCCATGCTTGGTTAATATATCATTTGGCGTTGTGTGGTCAGATCCCAACGACACCCACGGGGCACGATTAACAAATCCTCTGGTCCGAAGCCAAACGAAAAATCGCATGCCTGAAGTGATCCAAATGAGGCTGAGGCTCTTTCACCCCACCTGGAGGCTGAGGGTCGGAGGATCAGCTGGCAGCCAGGACTGAATGCCAACTTGAAGCGTAGGTGGGAGCTCACACGAACCCCACGGAACGCCAGCGGCGAGCCGCACGCGAGCCCCACGCGAGCCCCAATGGAACCCCGCGGGAGCCCCACGGGAGCCCCACGGGAGCCCCACGCACGCCCAACGCGAGCCCCACGGGAGCACCGCGCGAGCCCCAGGCGAGCCCAACGCGAGCCCCACGCGAGCCCCACGGGAACCTCACGGGAGCTCCATGGCCGAGCCCCACGCGAGCCCCACGCGAGCCCAACGGGAACCCCGCGGGAGCCCCACGGGAACCCCACAGGAGCCCCACGGGGGCCCCACGCGAGCCTCACGGGAGCCCCACGGAGGCCCCCGTGCGCCCCATCCGAACCCCAGGGAGTCGTCGTCCACCAGGTAGCTGCCAAAATCTCTTGGTATTTCTGTGATTCACGGCGATGAGCCTTTAAGAGAATGCAGGGGCTTCCCCGGATGCGCACTGATTCCAAGGAACGCACTGGGGGGTCCAGGGACCAGTCGAAACCTCCAGGGACCTGGAATGACTGCTTTTTGGGCCCCTGGGTAAGGGAGAAAATGAAAACAACAAAAAAGCCAGCAAGAATTTTCACTGCGGCCCCCCACCAGCGTCGACCCCTGGGTCACCGCATTGCCGCCGGACCTTTCCACTCCGATCGATGAGAAAGCATGCGTCGGCTAGCAGAGAACAAGGTGCGCACGGCCCCCCTCAGGGTGACGATTCGCTTACTGCCGATGCTGTCCACGCGAGCTCGTTTCTTTCCTTGCTTCCTCAAACCTCCAACTGCCCCCCGCCGCCCGCCCCCTTATCCGCCCGCCCCTCCTCCATGCCCCCGCACGATCTCCGTCAACACATTTAGGTGCGAGATCGAAAGATTGACACCGGTTCGGGCAAACTTCATCTGTCCGCCAAATCTGCCACGCACAGTGCTCGACCATAGAAGTGCATCCCGCGACCTCGCCGTAATGAGCCGATCTCCCAATCCCTCCACCTCGCCCTCCTTGCCCTGACTACGCGCCCCTCCTAGACTATCCCACCCTCTGTCACCCTTTCTCATCATCACCTGGCCCGCCCCCCGTCCCCCGTCCCCTCTTCGGGCCCTCTTCTGTCCCTCTGGGAGCCCTCTTGGAACGCCAAGAGGGCTCCAGGAGGGCCCTCAAAGGGCTCCAGAAAGGCCCCAAGACGTGGCTCCTTGGGTGGGCCGTGCGCGATCGCATGGAGGCCCCAAGAGGTGACCCAAGGAGCCCCCAAGAGGGAACCCAAGGAGCCCCCCAAGAGGGCCCAGGGAGCCCCCAAACGGGCCCCCAGAGGGCTCCAAGAGGGCTCCAAGAGAGCCCCAAAAATCCCAGAAAAATCCCAGACACCGTCTTAGTCAAGTCTGGGATTTTTCTGGGATTTTTGGGGGCCCTTGGGGGCCTCTTAAGGCCCTGAGAAAACTCCCGCAGGGCCCCCAGAGGGAGCCTCTTGGAGCACCAAGAGGGCTCCAGAGGGCCCGAAGACGGCTCCAAACGGCTCCCGAGGCCAAGACGGCTCCGGAGGGCCCCAAGACGGTTCATGTTTCTCATGTTACTCCTCCTTGTGTTCCTCCTCATCCTATGCATCATCCTTCTACCCACTCCCCCATCCATCCATCCAGTATCCTGCTCCTCCTCCCTCCCCCGCACGGCTCGGCGATCCCGTGCTCCGATCCCGCACTTCCCTGATCACCTCAACTCGCCTGGGCGTCGTTCCTGGATGGGCTGGCGGGGATGCGCGAAGCGTCACGAAGTTGGCACGCATACACCGATATTCTTTCTGGGGCCCACGCCCCTCCCTGGGCCGGCCGACCGGCGCGCGCCCGTGCAGGCAGAAAGAAGCAAGAGCCTAGCAGTCCTGGATTCTTTTTCCCAGACGAACGTCCGAGTGAGTCCCCTCTTATGCGAAGCACAACTCGCGGGCTCGCCCGCGCCGCCTGCACACTGTATAACCCCCTCGCCCCTGAGACGGCCACTTTAACAACAAAGATCCCCGGTGCAGGCAGGTTGGACGACTGTGCGCCCTCCCGCGCAAGAGAAGCCAACTACATGGCATCGCGGCTGGCCCGCAGCGCACTCACGAAGCACGCTTGACATCGCTGACCCGCTTTCTCTTCAACTCGGCGGCATTCGCCTCGAGCTTAGCGCGCGCCTCAGCGGCGGCATCCTTCCTCTTCTTGCCCTGCGGCGCATCCAAAGCCGTCTGGACCTGCTCGACCGCCTCGGTGGACGCGACCGCCACGCCGGCCTGCGCATCCGTCAAGAGCTTCTTCGCCCTGTCGGTAACGTCCTTGCCTGGCTTCCCCGACCAGCAGGCGAGCGCATTCGGACCCTTCTTCTTCGCGAAGAACTTGTGGCACTTGACGGATTGGTGCCTACCCTTGACAAAGCACGCAGTGAAGTCAGAAAAATTGTTCGCGATGCCCCAACTCTTGTCGAGCCCCTCATCCTCTGCGATCTCGGCGGTGTGACCCGTCGGGGTATGCACGATCATAATGATCACGTCTTTGTCGTTGTACTTGCCTGCGTACACGCCTTGCTCCCAGTGCAGCTTGCCGTTCGCCGCGTCCACGAAAGAGCTATCCTGCATAACTTCCTGCCGCTTGCCTGTCTGGCCGATGCGGTGGCCCATGTGCGCAGTTGCGAACGAGATGTACTTCCACTCCTTCGGGATCCTGAAGGACAGCGAGGCGCCGAGCACAAACTGGAACTGCTGGTACAACGCGTCCTTGTCGTACTCCTTCGCGTTGGCCTGCTGTTCCGCGCTGATGCCGGCGCGGGTGGCCAAGAACATGACGCACCATACCTCGTTCTTCTTGATGAACTGGCCGAGGGTGGTGCCTGTTGCCGCAAACGCGGCCAAGCTGCCCTGCGACTGCGACTTCTTCGCCTCGATCTCACGCCTCATCTTACGAAGCTCCCGCACGCAACCCGGGCGGGTCTGCGGGAAGGCCACCATGATGTCGATGCATTCCACCAAATCCTCATACTCATCCTTGTTGCGG
This sequence comes from Prorocentrum cordatum, assembly GCA_963575745.1. NCBI lineage: Eukaryota > Dinophyceae > Prorocentrales > Prorocentraceae > Prorocentrum > Prorocentrum cordatum. The sequence continues at coordinate 311,069 of CAUYUJ010016726.1, read as the reverse complement.
CGGTCAACTTCATCATTGCCCGTCTTGGCAGGCAGAGGCACCTTCTTGACTAAGGAGCAGTGTTCGACGTCCACCGGCGCGGAGAAACCAGGAGCCATGATGAGCGAAGGCGAACGGGATTGGGCAACGGCGGTGCACCCCTGACCGGGATTGAACGCAAGCGATCTGCAATGGCAAGCAACGCCCTGCGAGCTTGAACCAAAAAGGCTACGGAGAGGAGGAAGGCGGAGGAGGAGGCTGCGCACAACTGTAAACAAGTTTGTACCCCCCTTGGCCAATCAGTGGCATGCGCAGACACACAGACCTCCTGGTTCGACGCGCTGGACCGAAGCCCCATGCCCGCCAAACCAGACTATCTTATTTGACCATGCAACTGCTGGCACATAGCTTACAATCGATGACGTTGATAACCATTTGCGCCAGATACAAAAAAACAAATCGTTCCTGGGACCAGGGCAGTGCAGGTGTATATTTTTTTTTCGGGGCCACGAAACGCTGTGCTGGGTGTGGCGGACGCATGCGGGCACCCCCACTGGGGCCTTCGGTGGAGCTTCCTATGGGGCCACGAAATGCTGTGCTGGGTGTGGCGGACGCATGCGGGCACCCCCACTGGGGCCTTGTGTGGAGCTCCCTATGGGACCAAGAAGCGCTGTGCTGAGTGTGGCGGACGCATGCGGGCACCCCCACTGGGGCCCTCGGTGGAGCTCCCTATGGGGCCACGAAGCCGTTTGCTGGGTGTGGCGGACGCATGCGGGTACCCCCACTGGGGCCCTCGGTGGAGCTCCCCATGGGGCCACGAAACGCTGTGCTGGGTGTGGCGGACGCATGCGGGCACCCCCACTGGGGTCTTCGGTGGAGCTCCCTATGTGGCCACGAAACGCTGTGCTGGGTGTGGCGGACGCATGCGGGCATCCCCACTGGGGCCTTGTGTGGAGCTCCCTATGGGACCAAGAAGCGCTGTGCTGGGTGTGGCGGACGCATGCGGGCACCCCCACTGGGGCCCTCGGTGGAGCTCCCTATGGGGCCACGCAGCGCTGTGCTGGGTGTGGCGGACGCATGCGGGCACCCCCACTGGGGCCCTCGGTGGAGCTCCCTATGGGGCCACGAAACGCTGTGCTGGGTGTGGCGGACGCATGCGGGCACCCCCACTGGGTCTTCGGTGGAGCTCCCTATGTGGCCACGAAGCGCTGTGCTGGGTTTGGCGGACGCATGCGGGCATCCCCACTGGGGCCTTGTGTGGAGCTCCCTATGGGGCCACGAAGCGCTGTGCTGTGTGTGGCGGACGCATGCGGGCACCCCCACTGGGGCCTTGTGTGGAGCTCCCTATGGGGCCACGCAGCGCTGTGCTGGGTGTGGCGGACGCATGCGGGCACCCCCACTGGGGCACTCGGTGGAGCTCCCTATGGGGCCACGAAACGCTGTGCTGGGTGTGGCGGACGCATGCGGGCACCCCACTGGGGCCTTCAGTGGAGTTCCCTATGGGGCCACGAAGCGCCGCGCTGGGTGTGGCGGACGCATGCGGGCACCCCCACTGGGGCCTTCGGTGGAGCTCCCTATGGGGCCACGAAGCGCTGCACTGGGTGGGCACCCACGACGGTTCAACACACCCTCCAGAGACCTCCAGGAATTCCGCAGAGGCCCCGAAGGGAGTCCCCAGCAGTCCCCCAAAAAGCCCCCAGGAGTTCCCAAGGGTGGTTCCAGAGGTCTCCAAAGAACTGGACTGGACATACTCCGTAGCCATTTTGACTCAAGCCATTTTCGCTCAGGCCCTTGACCAGGTCTCTCCAGCTGCTGCCCGGGCGCGGCTTCTCTCGTCGTCGTCGCGCGCCACGAGCGCGGCAGCGCGGGAAACTGCGCGAGCGCCAGGTGCCATGCAGATGCCTTTGGCGCAGGCTGTACCCGCAGAGTCGGCCTCGGAGGGCGAGCCCGAGGCCGTGGCGGCACCCTGGCCGCGGTCCCGCTTCCGCCTGCCGGCAGTCAGTGCGCTCGCCATCCTCTTGGTGGTGGCGATCTGCGCGGTCGCGGGGGGCGGTTCTGGTGGCCCGATCCCCGTGCGCGGGAGGCCGGCCGACGTGATCAGCATGCCAGATTGGGGCAAAGAGGCGAGGTTGGCGCCGTGGACAACTTCGATCGTCGAGGGCGCTGAGCAGGGCGTCGCCCTCGTCTGTGGCCAGGCGATGAAGCCAGATGGCACTCCGTCCCAGGTGCTGGTCTCCCGCGCGAAGGGGGCGAAGAAGTTGCTGGACGATGGGAAGGTGGTAGCGTTGATGGTCTCTGGGGGAGACCCCGCGGGCGTGGGTATGACCGAGGCTTTTGCAATGAGGCAGGTCCTGATGGACGAGGGGATCCCAAAGGACAAGATCATTCTGGAGTCTCAGGCATTCACCACTGCGGAGAACTTCTGGTTTGCCATGCGGTGGATCCCTCCAGGCACGGGCAAGTTCTACATAGTGACGTCGGAATTTCACGCTCCCAGGGCATGGTGGACCGCTAATGCTGTCTTCAATCACTTCTACAAGATGCTTGAGGACGAGTTCAAGGACGATGAGCGCTGGACAAGCAAGACCAAAAAGTACCCGAGATTGGAGGTGATTGTAGAGGCCATTCCCAACTTTTGCGGCACAGACCAGACCCCTCCACGGCAGACGACGTCACCCTCGGTGTTGACGTCAGTCGGAGGTCGCTGGCATTCCGCGCGATGCGCGAGATGGACATCATCCAACGGAAGCCCGCCAACATGTACGGTGCCGTCCCGAAAGAGGGCCAGCTGAACATGAACGCCGTCTGGTTCGCCATGATCGATGTCAACAAGGACAACGAGACGGCCAAGAACTGGGATACTGCGATAGCGCAGCTGATGAACGTCGTAACAGCAGTCTGCGTGTGCAAGGGGAGCATGGAGGGTGACGGCCCAGAGATCGAAGAGTATCCTCTGGCCCTGCCTATCAGCTCGGACTTCCCCGCGGGAAAGACAGTCGACGACCTGGAAGCAGTCAAGAAGGAGTGCAATCCCGACACTGACCCCTTGGATCCCGGCAAAAAAATCTCCGAGAAGGACAGGGAGGAGATCGAGCTCGAGCTCTCCGACGACTACGACACAATGGATGCCGCGGGTGCCGGCGCTGCGACGACTACCGGCAAGCCCTGAGCGCTCCGACATCGTCCTGAAGCTTGAACATCTCAGCAGCTTCCAGGGACGCCCGAAGCAGGGTTTTAGAGTCCTTGTGGCTGCTGTTAGGCGGTAGCTGTTGGGGGGATGTATCGAAGACGCCCGCGGCGAATCACCGCCGCCCCCCGCCTCTTGAACACTTGGGGGAGGATGGCGGGGGAGATCGCGAGGAGGGAGGAGGATCATGTTTCTCCCGAAATCTGCCTGTGGGAGGACATGCCCGAACTTCGATTGGGCAGGGGGACATCGTGGGACCAGGGCACGGCGCGCCGGGGCTGCGGCCTAGCCCCCGTGGGCCATTGTGCCTCGGCGTTTCTCTTCGCGCGCACGCGCCAAAGGGATCTTCGCTCGAGCGGCCGCAGGTGTCGCGCAAACGTGTGTCACGCAGGCAGCATACCCTCGGCTGGCTCACGCTGGCGGCGGCGCGCTGCCAGCGTGAGCCGTTGTCAGGGTGGGCCGTTGGCAGCACGTCTGCACGGGCCGAAGCTCCGGGAGGCCCCCGTTGAGCTGTTTGGACGGCTTCGTCGTCATTTGTATCTGTATCATACTGAGGCATGCAGCCCGTATTTTTCTTGCCGACCGCCGTATTTCGAGCCAGAATGAAGCAGACACAAATTATCCGGGCGAAGGACCCAACCATATTCAGTTGTGAGTAACGCATTGTGGGTGCCGTTATCGGTGGGACACGACACGCGTGAGGGGCGCGCCGTAATGGGTGTGGCGGACGCGTGCGGGCACCCCCACTGGGGCCTTGTGTGGAGCTCCCTATGGGGCCACGAAGCGCTGTGCTGGGTGTGGCGGACGCATGCGGGCACCCCCACTGGGCCTTCGGTGGAGCTCCCTATGGGGCCACGCAGCGCTGTGCTGGGTGTGGCGGACGCATGCGGGCACCCCCACTGGGGCCCTCGGTGGAGCTCCCTATGGGGCCACGAAGCGCTGTGCTGGGTGTGGCGGACGCATGCGGGCACCCCACTGGGGCCTCCGGTGGAGTTCCCTATGGGGCCACGAAACGCCGCGCTGGGTGTGGCGGACGCTTGCGGGCACCCCCACTGGGGCCTTCGGTGGAGCTCCCTATGGGGCCACGAAACCGTGTGCTGGGTGTGGCGGACGCATGCGGGCACCCCCACTGGGGCCCTCGGTGGAGCTCCCCATGGGGCCACGAAACGCTGTGCTGGGTGTGGCGGACGCATGCGGGCACCCCCACTGGGGCCCTGGTGGAGCTCCCTATGGGGCCACGAAGCGCCGTGCTGGGTGTGGCGGACGCATGCGGGCACCCCCACTGGGGCCTTCGGTGGAGCTCCCCATGGGGCCACGAAGCGCTGTGCTGGGTGTGGCGGACGCATGCGGGTTCCCCCACTGGGACCTTCGGTGGAGCTCCCTATGGGGCCACGAAGCGCTGTGCTGGGTGTGGCGGACGCATGCGGGCACCCCCACTGGGGCCTTCGGTGGAGCTCCCTATGGGACCAAGAAACGCTGCGCTGAGTGTGGCAGACGCATGCGGGCACCCCCACTGGGGCCCTCGGTGGAGCTCCCTATGGGGCCACGAAGCGCTGTGCTGGGTGTGGCGGACGCATGCGGGCACCCCCACTGGGGTCTTCGGTGGAGCTCCCCATGGGGCCACGAAACGCCGTGCTGGGTGTGGCGGACGCATGCGGGCACCCCCACTGGGGCCTTCGGTGGAGCTCCCTATGGGGCCACGAAACGCCGCGCTGGGTGTGGCGGACGCATGCGGGCCCCCCCACTGGGGCCTTGTGTGGAGCTCCCTATGGGGCCAGGAAGCGCTGTGCCGGGTGTGGCGGACGCATGCGGGCACCCGTACAGGGGCCCTCGGTGGAGCTACCTATGGGGCCACGAAACGCTGTGCTGGGTGTGGCGGACGCATGCGGGCACCCCCACTGGGGCCTTCGGTGTAGCTCCCTATGGGGCCACGAAACGCTGTGCTGGGTGTGGCGGACGCATGCGGGCACCCCCTTGGAGCCGTCGGTTGAGCTCCCTATGGGGCCACGAAGCGTGTGAGGGGTGTACCGGAAGGGTTGATGATGACGATCATGACGGTGATGATGATGATGATGATGATGATGATGATGATGATGATGATGATGATGATGATGATGATGATGATGATGATGATGATGATGATGATGATGATGATGAGGATGGTGATGATGATGATAATGATGATGATGATGATGATGATGATGATGATGATGATGATGATGATGATGATGAGGACGGTGATGATGACGTCGGTGGCGATGACGATGGTGATGATGATGATGATGATGATGATGATGATGATGATGATGATGATGATGATGATGATGATGATGATGATGATGATGATCATGATGGGGAGGATGGGGCGAGGAGGAGGAGTGAACGCGGGGCGCTGTCTCTTCAAAACGAGTACCCAACACAGGATGGTTGGGAAAAAGAACTGGACTGGACATGCTCCGAGCAGCTCACAGAGGCCCTCCAAAGGCCACAATGGCGTTGGCAGCGCCCGAATTCGGGCAGAACGACACGGCAGACCGGCGCGACAGATGTGCAGGGAAACCACCAGACGCCCAGTGTGTACGTGCTCCGGACGTGCACCCTGCGAAGCGAGAGGAATCATGATTCCCCACATCCTAAGTGGGGCTTTGATTTTTCCCAACCATCCTGTGGTGTTGGGTCCTCGTTTTGAAGAGACGGTCGTCGCGTTCCTCCCTCCCTCCTTCTTCCTCCCTGCCCCTGCTCCCTCCTCGTCCAAGAAGGGGCTTTTGGGGGGCCTCTTGGGGGCCTCTTGGGGCTTTTTGGGGGCGTCTTGTGCCGTCTTGGGGCGCTCTTGCGCCGTTTGGTCCCTTCGGAGGCTGTCTTGGGGGCCTCTCGGGGCCGCCTTGGGGCGATCTTGGGGTCCTCTTGGGCCGTCTTGAGGGCCTGGGACCGTCCTGGGGGCCTCTTTGGGCCATATTGGGACCCTCTTGGGCTGTCTTTGGGTCCTCTTCTGAGTTTTTTGGGCCATCTTGGGGCAATTTCGGAGGTTGCTTGGACCGCCATGGGCCTCTGAGAGTCGAGACAGGTGAGAACGTTAAAATCTTTCAAAACCCTCATGGAACATCAATGATGTTGGCCTCTGGAGGCGCTCTTGGGGGTTGTCTCGGGGCCCTCTTGGGGCGTCTTGGGGGGCTTTTTCAGCACTCTTGGGGCCATCCTGGACCGTCTTGGGGGCGTCTTCGCCCGTCTTGAGGCCATCTAGAGCCGTCATGAGGCCCCCTGGGGTACCCCAAGAGGGCGAACAGGCCGAAAGCATAGATTTTCCGTAGGTTTTGGTCGACGGATGTGGCGCAGCGCTGGGGGGGGGGGAAACATCATAATGTAACACAATACCGTAGCACCCCGCAATTGCGGATAAGAGTGAGGGGGCGGGCGCGGGCGTCGCGGGCGTCGAGCCGGCGGCCCTCGGGGCCCTCACTTTCCCTGTCGATGGCGCCTTCCTCCTCCTCCGCCTCCTCCTCCTCCTCCTCCTCCTCTTCCTCGTCCGCGTCCTCGTCCTCATCGTCGTCGTCGTCGTCGTCGTCGTCGTCGTCGTCGTCGTCGTCGTCGTCTTCCGCCTCCTCCTCCTCCTCCTCCTCCTCCTCCTCTTCCTCCTTTTCCTTTTCCTCCTCCTCCTCCTCCTCCTCTTCCTCCCCCATCCCGATCCTGCCCCCTCCTTTCCGTCGTCGTCGTCGTCCTCCTCGAGAACTAATGCGAGCAAGCCCGCCGCAGGCGCCGATTTGAGTGCTCTGACAAATTCAGCGCGGGGGGGATCGCTGGTGGGCCACCCGGAATGAATGCAAAAACAGCCCGCCGCAGGCGCCGACTTTTTGGCTTGTTCAGTGAACGTAGTTTGTGTTGCGGGTGGGTCGCGGGCTCTCCACCTCCACCTGGAAGGAACTCGAAAACAGCCCGCCGCAGGCGCCGAACATTTTGATTTGTACACTGAACGCGGTTTGGGTCGCAGGTTCTCCACTTGGAACGAATGCAACAGAAAACCACCGCAGGCGCCGAAAATTTTGGGTGGGTCGCGGGTCGGGTGGGTCGCGGGTGGGTCGCGGGGTGGGTCGCGGTGGGTCGGGTGGGTCGCGGTGGGTCGCGGGTGGGTCGCGGGTGGGTCGCGGGGTGGGTCGCGGGTGGGTCGCGGGTGGGTCTCGCGGATGGGTCGCCGGGGGGGTCGCGGGCTGGGTCGCGGGCGGGTCGCGGGGTGGGTCGCGGGTGGGTCGCGGGTGGGTCGCGGGTGGGTCGCGGGGTGGGTCGCGGGTGGGTCGCGGGGCGGGTCGCGGGTGGGTCGCGGGTGGGTCGCGGGATGGGTCGCGGGTGGGTCGCGGGGCGGGTCGCTGGTGGGACGACATCAACAAACAACAAACAACAAGCAACAAACAACAAACAACAAACAATAAACAACGAACAACACACAACAAACAACACACAACACACAACACACAACAAACAATAAGCAACAAACAGCAGACAACAACAACGACACTACCAACACCAACACCAACAACACCACCAGCAACAACAATATTAACAACAATAACAACACCAACAACTCCAACAACGCCACCAACAACAACAATAATACCACCACCACCACCAACAACAACAACGATAATCCGCATCGCGGAATTCCACTTCAGCCACGCACTCAGGGACAGTGAATGACCGTTCGGTTCAGCCCCCCCCCCACCCTGACAATATGCACCAATTCTGTAAGAACGGGATACATTGCAATTGTGCAGCATTGGACACGTTGGATACGTTGCATTACCGCCTCCGCAGAAAACGCTGCCGCTCAGCACGTCACTTCCCGACGTGTATTCCTCTCGCTTCGCGGGGTGCACGCCTGGAACACGTGCAGTTTAGTCGTTGTTGGGCCTGTTGGAGGTTTTTTGGGACTTCGTGGAGAATTCTTGGGGGCCTCTTCGGGGCTTCTTTGGGGCCTCTTCGGGGCGTCTTGGGGTTCCTTTGCGCCGTGTGGCGTGTTACGTCCACCATCTCTGGACCCGGGGGCTTGGTATCCGACCTGTTATGTTCCCCACAGAGGTTGCACGGAGCATATTTTGCGTAGCGTCATGTCCTGCGTGTGGAGTAGACCGAATTATACCGGAAATGATTGACGCTTCGCGTGTCCCCACCAGCCCATCCAGAAACGATGTCCAGGCAAGTTGAAGAGATCAGGGAAGTGGGGGAGCAACGAGAGGGACAGCCGATCCGTGCAAAGGATGAGGCGGAAGAGGAGGCCAGATGGATAGATGAGGGGGTGGCGAGGAACCGAGCGAAGGAGGGATGAGGAGAATGATGACGCTGGGTGGATGGTTGAATGCCTCTCGGATGCCTCTTGGAAGCCTCCTTGGACGTCTTGGGGGTCTCTTGGCGGTCAATGGGGGCTCGTGGGCGTCTTGGGTGCTTCGGGGGGGCCTCTTGAGGCCGCTTGGGATCCTCTTGGGGGGCTCTTGGGGGCCTGTTGGAGGCCTCTTGGGGCTTCTTGGGGGCCTCTTGGAGCTTCATGGTGGCCCCTTGGAGCCTCTTGGAGGCCTCTTGGAACCATCCTGGGAGCCTCTTGGAGCCTCTTGGGGGCTTCTTGGGTCCTCATGACGGCCTCTTGGGGCCTCTTGGAGGCCTTTTGGGAGCCTAGCGTCTGAAGCCTGCCGCTCCTGGTGGGCTGGGCTGGATTTCGGCGAGGCTTCGGGGCGGGTGGTCACCAACGTAAGCCAACGCGTTTGTGCCGATCATGGGCCTATGCCTATGGTCGTGCCATTCGCGATTATGTTAGCGTTCATCCGCCGTGCAGGCGGCTGAGCGCGACCTCATCGACCCGAGGGCTGCTGACGACCCTGGGCTGCAGGCTGAGTGAGGAGTCCCAGGCTCGCCGCTGCATGTGGGGACGTGAATTTGCTAGGAAATGCGTTTATAGTTCCATGTCGTGTTCACTTCGCGCATCCTCACTGCCCTTCAGAAACGATGTCCATGTCAGTTGCATTGGTCACACAAGGGTGTAAGCTGTGCTGGTCTACAAATATGGTACAGCAGACTCGGGCCGCGTGCATATCACAGCTACGTCCGAACCTAGGGCAACGTGCTTGACGCACAATCAAACGCGTTGCTCGAGGTCGGTTGAACAGGGGTGGTTAGTGACGTGGGCGAGTTGCATTGCAAATACCTCCAGCGCGGCAAGCGCGCGAGAGCATATATCGGTGTAGCACAGACAAGGCCTCGCCATTTATTTAACCGAAAAGAAACACTCATTAGGGCGACGTACACCACGTTTGTTGTTTTGCTCGGGGTCTGGCACCGACCGCAGGGCCCTGCGGCTCCGTTCAACTAGTCCAGCTGGTGTCTGGGGGGCCGCTGGCGTCTTTGGGTGTCCAGGAGCTTCGGGCGTTTCTGGTTGCTCTCAGGCCATGTAAGCGCGTAGGCATGGTCTAGGCGGCCTTAGGCGCATGTGGGTGCGTTGGGTGGTTTGGGCCTTGTTTGGCGTTTGGGGCCTTAGGTGCTCCTGGATGAGTCGCTCGGCGCCTTAGGCGGCGTCTTCATTTAGCCCCCGCCCCCCCCCCCTTCCCCCCCGCGCTTGAACACCTTGCTTGGGGTTCCTCCACAGGCTGGCAAGCTGTGGGCCAAACACGCCGTGTCGAACGGCGTCTCGACCCCCGTGGGCGATCCGTGTTTGGATTGCCGTGACTTCCAATGGGGCACTTCCCCAGTCTGGAGGAGCTTCGAGGAGGTGGCCGCCGAGAACACTGGCAACGAGAACAATGCTGCGTCTGCTGGTCTCGCAGTGAAGAGGGGGGAGGAGGCGAGGGATTTCATTCCTTCCACGGTGACGGCGTCGCATTCCTCGGGCTACACGGTGAAGCGGTACGTCAATGTTCTGAACGCCAGTGAGTTGAGGGCGGAGCTCGACAGGGATCCCAAGGGCATGGTCGTGAAGCACGTCCCGACTATGATGCTGCCGAACCCCAGGGAGCCAGGATCGGTCGAGAAAGTGTGGCAGTTCGAATGCGACCCGCTCAGCAAGTACCGCGTGGTGGAGTTTTTCGACACCTTCATGGCGGATCGTTGCACTCAGAGGCTCACCCCAGATCGGCACTACTTCAATCAGCAGGACTCGAGGTGCCTGAACAAGGTTTGCGGCGAGGTTCTCTCGGAGGCGCTTGTGCCGAACGAGAAGGGCGCAACGCTTGAGGCTTCCTTCATCGTCGCTCCGCCCAAGCTGGACGACCTCAAGGCGAAGTCCGCAGGGCTGAACGAGCGCAGGGACTCCAACAGAGCTGCGAGGCGCGGCGCTGACCACATGAGCCGACTACGCGGGATGACCGCCTTGGCGGTGATGGTGGCGATGGCGATCCTAGCGATGAAGGTGGCGCCGTCGTCGTCGAGGCAGCCTCGTCGGGGTCGAGGCAGCCGCCGATGCCACCGCCTGCGGCACCTCGTCGCCAGAGTAGTGGCATGTCGCTCCACCGCGATCCGTTGACTCCGATCGCTGCCAGGACTCCGCCTGGCGGCGCCGCCAGGTCTCCCGAAGGCATGGACGATGCCGCCTCCGTGGCAGGCGAGTCGTTGGCCAGCTTCCGGACTGCGGGCGGCTTGGAGGGCAGCCAGTTGCCAGCGCAAGTGCGCATCCAGTCGTTGAATCAGGAGACCGTCGTTGTCTACGTGGGGAGTAAGCTTTCATCCTTAGACTTCGTGGGTGCCATGACCAAGGGCAAGCAGGGGGTCGCCAAGCATCACGTGGCCGACGCTGCCGAGAAGCTGCACAAGCACGGTTGGACGGACGAGGCAAAGGAGATGCGGAAGAAGTTGAAGATTTTCAACTACGCCGAGATGCTGCACTACTCTGTGATCATGGATCAGTCGCCTGAGATGTTGCACCTAGCTCTGGACGCGCTGAAGGGCGAAGGCATTCCGATCCCGAGTGATGTTCACAAGAATTTGTTGCACAGGGTGAAGAACGAGCAACTCAAGGGCAAGTGCGACGAGAACATGGCCAAGGAGCTGGTCACCATTACCTTGCCTTGGCGGGCGTCGCAGGTCACCGCTGGCGAGGTCTACAACGTGAAGGCTCCGAAGGCCGCGCTGTGCGAGTGTCTGGACTCGCCGTGGAAGGTGTCGTTCTTTTCGCAGGTGGTGGGTAAAAAAATCATTGAGCCGCTGATCATGGCGGGCGACGGCGGCATCCCCGTCTTGAGCAGCGTCCTGGAGTACATCGAGAAGCTCTGCATGGAGGTCGCGGAAGCTGAGATGGAGGTGAGCCATTGGAACATCAGCGAACCGTGAACCTTGACAAATCCTGTTTGCACATGCGCTTGCATATTAACTAAGACCTTCGGCTCATGCCGCTGCCGTGCCTGCGCTGTCGTTCAGAGGCATCCTGAAGGCACTGTTTCCAGTGGTGCTTCTCGGTTGTTTCCTGGTGGTTTCTCGGGGTGATTCTGGATGTGTTATGTTGTTTTGGGTGGGCGCGTTTTTCGTGGCTTATCTTGGTGGCTCGGTAAGGGCCTCGCGGGCCATTGTTGCCGTGCCTCGGTGGCTTCTGCGAACCGCTTTGGGCCATTTTGGGGGCGGTGTGATCGTCATAACTGTCGGCGTTGCCCCTCTGAGGCAAATCTTCGGCCCTACAGTGCTGGGCCGGGCCGCCATGTAGGGGGAGGGGGCTGGGACATCACAAATGTGATCAGGGGCCTTCGGGAGGCTATCCTGGATGCGCCTCTGGGGGCGGCGGGTAGGGTGCTGGCGGCCCTCCGAGCTCCCTCGAGCTCGGAGGGGAGGCCAACCATGAGCCTCAAGAAGTCTCCCAGAAGGGCCTTCAGAGTCCCAAGATGGCGCCTCGAGTTTCCCGATCGGAAGCGCGCAGTGACAATGCAACGCTTTGCAATGACACTGCAATCCACCCAACTCCCTGGGTGCGGGCGGACATGAACCGCTCGGGCCCCTCAATTCTCGGTCGGGGGTGAGTCGTTCGGGCCCCTCCGTTTTCGGTCGGAGGTGAGTCGTTCGGGCCCATCAGTTATCGGTCGGAAGTGAGTCGGTCGGGGCCCTCCGTTCTCTCGGTCGGAAGTGGGTCGTTCGGGCCAGTCATTTCTGTCGGGGATGGGTCGTTCGGGCCTCCCGCTCTCGATCGGAGATGGGTTGTTCGGGCCCCTCAATTCTCGGTCGGGGGTGGGTCGTTCGGCCCCCCCGCTTCTCGGTCGGGGTGAGTCGTTCGGGCCCCTCATTTCGTGGTCCTAAAGTTGGCGCCTCTCCTTGCTGGAATACGGTTCGAAAACGCGCTTTGCTAGGGTGGCAGCCGCATCGCGATGCGCAAGAATTGAACATCCAATGCGCACGATCCAGGAGGCCGAAGAAACTGCCAAAACCTTTGCCCTGATGTTTTCAGGACGTCGCATGTCTGGGTCTGCTTGCGACGCAGGTTGCGCAACCAAGGCGTCGGTGGCCCGCCCACTCCAACTGACCCAAGGCCGATCTCAGCCTAGCACGACAGCCGCATAAAAATGACCGCGGTCATTTTTATGCGCCTTCGGTTGAAACAACGGCGCAGAAGGCGCCACCGATGAGAGGACCTCTCCTGGAGATGACGCCCTGCTGGCAAGCTCGACAAGGGGTCCCCTCCCGAGTGGCATGTCCTCCTCCGCCTCCCCCCTCTGGGCTGGGGAACTAACCATTTCCCAACGTCGGCGTGCCCATCGTTGCATTGGGCGTCGTGGTGGCGGTGGCCATCATCGCCGCCGCCGCCGCCGCCGCCGACGCAATCGCCCCCGTTGCCGACGGAACTGCGACAGTTCCCCCGCTGGGCGCGGCATATGGTGTGCCCTCGGCCGCAGAGGGGGACAAGCACTCATATGGGTTGCGCTGCGGGTTGCGTCTTCAAAAACAGAACCCCAACACGCGTCCTATCGGGTGCGTCATAGGTTGTGCAATCGGCCGCCGCGAATAAATTGCAACCACTTGGTTGCGCCGTAAGTTGCGCCCTCAACCGCCGAAATAAAACGCTCTCCTATTGGGCTGCGCTGAAGGTTTCGCTTCAGCCGCCGCTCATGGGAGGAGGGGAGGTTGGTACTCCCGGCAGGGGCGGAGATTTACTGTGAATACCTTCGCAAAGGCTTCCCTGCGGACAACGCGCTGCTGAACATGGTGCGTCAGTGCCCCAAGATGTGCTTTGCCCTGGACCCTCTCGTGCTTGCGCAGGAGCAGAAGCTCACGCAGAGCGACATCCGCGAGTCCACCGTGGCCTACCGGTCCGGCGCTCCACGCGTACGGAAAAGGGGCCACGCCAGCATCGCCAGGAGAATGGCGTCGTTGCCGCAGGCGCAAGCGGCTGGGAGCGCAAGCAGGAAGGAGTGGCTCCGAAAGACGCGCCGAGCCAGCGCCAGACGCAAATCCAAGCGCACGCAGACCAAGGCCTGTTGTCGCGGCTCCCACACCCTGTGCATGTCGGGGTGGGCGTCTTGCTTCGCGGGCGCCCAGGCAAAAGTTGCGCGCCCCAGCGTCCGGGCGGCCATCGTGGAGCGATGGGGCCAGGCGACGGCGCTTTGCTTGGCCTGCCAGACAGCATCCTCCAGCCTCCGGCGCAACCCGCCGCCGCCCATTGTCCCCCACTTGGCACTTTCCTTTGAGGCGTAAGGGTGACCCCGTCAATGTGTTCTCAGCGTTTCGTGCTCCATGGGCATGTCATGGTCCTCATGGGGGGCCTTTGCAAGGATGCCATGACTGCAGATTCGTGCGGCCATGGCCTGCTAATCGGCTCTCCTGGTCTGCCGCGAGTGCATCCGCTTCGACTCTTTCCCCGACCGCGCGCGCTCTTGTGCGCGTGCAGGGGCTCTCTCAGGCGCGGCCGCGCCACCCGGTGGCTTTCCGCCTCTTTCTTGCCCGCCATGGAGTCCCCAGCGCGCGGGCGCGCGCGCGCGATGGCCATGCCGCCCAGATGGGACGCACGGATCGCCTCTTCGTCTCCATGTCTCACCCCGCGCATGCCATTCCCTGCGCCGCCATTTCCCGCGCGCGGAGCATCGACGGGCCACCGCTGGGCATGCGCCAGTTTTGCGAATGCACCCTTTTCCGTTTCAGCGACCTCGCGCCCGCGGCATCTCGCGCTCCCGCGGAGGTCCACGGGGCACCTGCCGCGCGGAGTCCGTTCTTTCTTGCCTGCGTTTTCCTTGCGGTGCGTCCTCCATGTGAGTGCGGAGCGGCAGCGCCCGCTTTCCCGGGCGGCGGACTCTCGCGTTCCGCGCGCGGGCCCGCGTCGGGGATTCCAGAGACAATCTCTGGCTCCGGCCCTGCGCGCTCGCCACGCAGGGGCCGCCTGCCCGCTGGCGTGCCGCCGGGAAACACGGCGCGGTCCGTCTGCGCGCCATCGTGGTCGCGGGAGCCCGGAGAAGGTGGCGGCGAACGTTTCAGGAGGCGCTCCTCGCGCGAGGCTGGTCGCCGTCGCCGTCGGCCCCGCGCGCTGGGGGGCCCTGTGGCGCATGAGGGGCCACGAGCGTGCTCTGGCGCAGCTCGAAGAGGCTCCTGCCCTCATCCTGTCGAACTCCGCCTGGGCATCGAAGCAAAGGCCGCCTGCGCGATGATGGCGCAAGCTCTCCGCTGCATCAAAATTGAGCACGTGGGTGGGCTGCTCCTGAACCTCTTCGCTACCGCGCCACTGCGTCGTCGGGGCCCCCCCGCCAGGTGCGCGGCGGGCTGCCTGTCCTGCGTCGCGCGCGGCAGGCGAGACGTGCGTTCGTGATGTCCGAGGCGGTGGCGAATTCTTACGGGGAGTACCGCAACGCGCTGCTGAACATGGTGCGCTGGCGCCCCTGGAAGCGGTTCGCCATGGGCCCTGCCTG
The DNA here is from genome assembly GCA_963575745.1 of Prorocentrum cordatum. Lineage (NCBI taxonomy): Eukaryota > Dinophyceae > Prorocentrales > Prorocentraceae > Prorocentrum > Prorocentrum cordatum. The sequence goes on along the minus strand of CAUYUJ010016726.1, from coordinate 296,060 downwards.
GCCAAAGCATGAGCGGAAGTAGTCGCCGAGCGACTTCCGCAAGTCCACTTTCACTCTCCGTGCGGCGCTCCAAGTGCATGGAAAAGGGGCCACTGCAGCAACGCGCAGAGACTGGCGTCGTCACCCCAGGTGCAAGCGGCAGGGAGCACCAGCAGGAGCGAGTGCCTCGGAAAGCCTCGCCCACCCAGCGCCAGACGCAAAACGCAGCGCTCGCAGACAAAAGCCGGCTGCCGTGGCTCCCGCGCACTGCGCATGTCCGGGTGGGCGTCTTGCTCCGCGGGCGCCCAGGCAAAAGTTGCGCGCGCCAGCGTTCGGGCGGCCATCGTGGACCGATGCGGACAGGCGACGGCGCAATGCTCGGCCTGCCAGACACCGCCCTCCAGTCTCCGGGGAAACTCGGCGCCGCGCTTGTTCCCAAATCGGACTTCTCCCGTGCGCCTTACGAGTTACTCCCCTAAGTGTGTGTCCGTGTGTGCGCGCGTGTGTGTCTGTGGGTGTGTTCGCAAAGGCTTGTCTGCCATTGGAACTCCACGGGCCTCGTCGCGGGGCTTTGCATCTGCCCTCGTTGCAGAGTTGCGCGGGCATGGCCTGCTGCTGGGCTCGCCTGCTCTGACACGCGTGCTTCCGATGGCTGTCTTCGCGCGACCGCGCGCGCCCCTGCGTCTGTGCAGGGGCTCTTTCAGCAGGCGCGGGCGCGCCACCCCGTGGCTTTTCGCTTTCCATTTGCCCTCCGCGCAGTTCCCGGCGCGCGCGCGCGCGGTGGCTGCTCCGCGCAGATGGGCTTCGCGGACCAGTCGTTTTCCAAAATTCTGGCGCCCGCGAAGGGCTTTCCCTGCACCGGCGATTCCCGCGCGCAGGACATGGACGGGCTCCCACTGGGCTCCGCGCGCGCGGATGCTGCTACTTCCATGGCAGCGCGCGGACGCACGTAGCATCCCCAGCGCTCCCGAGGACGCCCACGGGGACTCCTGCCGCGCGGGCGCCGTCCTTGCCTGCGTGTTCTAAGCGCACGTCCTCCATGTCTGCGCGGACCCCAGGTGGCAGACTCCCGTCTCGTTACGCGCGCGCCACGAAGTCAGGGAGTCCATGGTGAATCTCTCGCAAGGGCCCCTCGACCGTGCGACAGAGGGGCCGCCGGGCCACTCGCCTGCGACTGCCGCAGTGCCGCTGGGACACTCGGCGGGGGGCGCCTGCGCGACATTGCGGTCGCGGGAGTCTGCTGAGGGCGTCTCCAAACGTCTCAAGGAGCGCTCCTCGCGCGAGGCTGCTCGCCGTCGGCCCCGCGCATGTGTGGGCGCTGCGCAGTTGGGCAGCGCGGAGCGCCGCAACTCGCAGATGCCGCGTGCGTGCATTAGTCATGCCGCGCGCCGCGACTGATCTACACGCGCGGCGCGAACGGTCCTCGCCGGACTGGCTCCACGCGCGCACGCGTGTCCCGTTCGGGATTCATGGATGCGGATTCGCGCAAGTAGCACATGCATCATCCAAGCGGCTGCACCGCCTGGACTGGATGCGATGGGCCGCTTTGCGTCTTCAGAACTTTTACATGACATGGTTTACAGCCCGCGCGTCGTGGCCGCCGAGGGTGCTCCACCGAAGAGACCCCTCTTGCGCCGCCATGCGTCCCCTCCACAACTTTCATTATTTTCCATCACACCTTTTCCCGGCATCACGGTGACTTGCACCGAAGGCCTTGGCGGCGCCGGCCGCGTGCGCTCCCGTCGCCCATGGCGGAACTGCCCGCGCACGTTCCCCCGGCCCATGCAATGCGAAGGCCCCGCTGCTCCCGCCCGCATGCGTCTCCGCAATCCCCTTCGGGGCTTTTATCACACGTCGCGTGGCCTCATGGGGACCTCCACCGAACAAGGGCCCACTGGCGTGGCCCGCACGCGTTCCCGCCGACCATGCCACCACTCACCACGCTCGTTCCTTCGGACCCTGGGGAGCTCTACAGAATCCCCCACTGGCAATGCCCGCATGCGTTCCCGTTATCCAGTTCGGGACACCGCATGCACGTTCCATGGCCTCACGGATACCTCCACCGAAGGCCCCACTGGCGCCGCCCTCATGCGTCCCCGGTATTCAGGGTTCTTTTGGAGGCCCTCCTAGGGCCATATTGGAGGCTTCCTGGCCCCTCCTGGGGCTCTCTTGGGACCGTCCTGGGGCTCTCTGGGGGCCCTCTTGGAGGCCTTGAGGTCTCATCGATGAAAGATGTGGGGGTTCTTTGAGTCAGTGCCCCCGTCGGGACCCGAAAATGAGCCTCTTGGGGCTCTCTTGGGCGGCTCTTGGGGCGGTCCTGGGCGCTCTTGTGGCCGTCTTGGAGCCCTCCTGGGCCTCTCTTGGGGCCCTTGTGGGCCATCTTGGAGCTATCTTGAGGCCTCAAGAACTCATCGGACGCGAAAGGGCGACAATGCAAAAAAACATCGGACAACAAAATGGATTTCAAGGATTTTGGCCTCTTGAGGGCTTCATTGGAGGGCTCGAAAGGCACTTGGAGCCGTCCTGGGGCGGTCTCGAGAGCTCTTGGATGTCTGTTGATAGCTATCTTGAACCATCTTGGGAAATCTTGCTTGACCTTGGAGGCTATCTTGAGCTCTTTGAGGCCCTCTTGGAACAATCTTAGGCCATCTTGGGCGCTCCTATTGCGAAGGCCTGACGGCCGGTGCCGCCGACCCTGTTCGCAACGCGCAGCAAGAGATTACGAGGTTGCTCAAGGTCGGCTTGGCTGGAGCCCAGGGGAAGAGGAGTCCCAGGGGGGGGCGTCGTATCTGACCCGGGGGGGGGGGTCGCTACCCCCCCCCCCTCCCGGCGGGGGAGGGATCAAAGGGAAGGGGCTTCCCTTCGACTCAATTACGAGGTTGCTCAAGGTCGGCTTGGCTGGAGCCCAGGGGAAGAGGAGTCCCAGGGGGGGGCGTCGTATCTGACCCGGGGGGGGGGTCGACACCCCCCCCCCCCTCCCGGCGGGGGAGGGATCAAAGGGAAGGGGCTTCCCTTCGACTCAATTACGAGGTTGCTCAAGGTCGGCTTGGCTGGAGCCCAGGGGAAGAGGAGTCCCAGGGGGGGGCGTCGTATCTGACCCGGGGGGGGGGTCGACACCCCCCCCCCCCTCCCGGCGGGGGAGGGATCAAAGGGAAGGGGCTTCCCTTCGACTCAATTACGAGGTTGCTCAAGGCTCCCATCTGTTTCTTCGAGTTGCTCAAGGTCGGCTTGGCTGGAGCCCAGGGAAGAGGAGTCCAGGGGGGGGCGTCGTATCTGACCCGGGGGGGGGGTCGAACCCCCCCCCCCTCCCGGCGGGGGAGGGATCAAAGGGAAGGGGCTTCCCTTCGACTCAATTACGAGGTTGCTCAAGGTCGGCTTGGCTGGAGCCCAGGGGTTGCTCAAGGTCGGCTTGGCTGGAGCCCAGGGGAAGAGGAGTCCCAGGGGGGGGCGTCGTATCTGACCCGGGGGGGGGGTCGCACCCCCCCCCCCCCTCCCGGCGGGGGAGGGATCAAAGGGAAGGGGCTTCCCTTCGACTCAATTACGAGGTTGCTCAAGGTCGGCTTGGCTGGAGCCCAGGGGAAGAGGAGTCCCAGGGAAAGGGAAGGACAGAGACGACGAGTACAAAGAATGACGGAGATGACGGCTCGAACGGAAAAGCCCCTCGCACACGCCGACAGGGTCGGCGGATTCCTCTCGGGAAGGCGCCTCTAGGCCCAGGGGGAGGGGGTAGGGGGAGGGGGACCCCCCTCCCCGAAGGGGAAGAAGGGGGTTTAGCAGAACGAGCTCGCTAGACCACTCACGCCCTAAAGGGCTTGTGGGATTATCGGGAACGCACATTCCAGATGGCTCGATGGGGTCTTTGTTGCCTTGCGGTCCTGAGAGACGGGGAGGGGGCGAGGGCACATGGCCGGCCGAGTTTGGGCGCGGCCGGGTCCGAGATCAGCCGACGGCTGAACTCGGACCCGGCTGATCTCGGACCCGGAAACTCGGACCCGGCTGAACTCGGACCCAGCTGATCTCGGACCCGCTGGTCTCGGACCCGGCTGGTCTCGGACCCGGCTGATCTCGGACCCGGCTGATCTCGGACCCGGCTGATCTCGGACCCGGCTGATCTCGGGCCCGGCTGATCTCGGACCCGGCTGATCTCGGACCCGGACGCTCTCGCTGCAGCGCGGGCCTCGGTCCGAAATCAGCTGGGTCCGAGTTCAGCAGGGTCCGAGATCAGCTGGGTCCGAGATCAGCTGGGTCCGAGTTCAGCTGGGTCCGAGTTCAGCTGGGTCCGAGTTTTTGGGTCCGGGATTCCGGGTCCGAGATCAGCTTGGGTCCGAGTTCAGCTGGGTCCGAGTTCAGCTTGGGTCCGAGTTCAGCTGGGTCCGAGTTCAGCTGGGTCCGAGTTCAGCTCGTGTCCTTGGGGGCGTCTTGGGGCCTCGTGGGGCCTCTTGGGGACCTCTTGGGGTCCTCTTGGGGGCCTCTTCGGGCCGCTTGGCAGCGTCTGTGGGGCCTCTTGGAGTCCTCTTGGGAGCCTCCGGGGGGCCTCTTGGGGCCATTTTGGGGCCTCTTGCGACCTCCGCAGAAGCGCGAAGGAGAGCTGCTCCCCGAGAAGGACATAATGAGCCCAAAACCCTAGTAAAATCAATGAGTGGAGTGGAGTAGGAGGAAGAGCAGCAGTGGTACGATGGGTAGTAGCAGCAGTAGTTGTAGTAGACTTCGTAGTAGCAGTACTAGTAGTAGTAGTAGGAGTAGTAATAGTCGGAGTCGTCGTAGTATTCGTAGTAGTCGTTGTAGTACATGACTGAGGGCGGTCGTCGTCGAAACCAGCGATCTTTCCCGACCAGCGTTGTTGTCGTTGCCAGTCTGGCTTCTAGTATTGGAGTGTGGCTGTGAGCTTCGCTCCGCCGACCCGTAATGCATACGCCTATTGTGTTTTTTGGCGCGAGGTGGCTTGTGTGCGCAAATGCCGCACGTAGCCCAGCATCGCTACGAGATCTCTCTTTTGGCATATCACGTGAGTCATATTCTTCTCCATTCGCCCCGCGTTCGTGTCAGCAGGTCGTCGTGGCGGTTAGCGCTCGGTGACATGCAGGCGCGGCGGTCAGCGCGAGATATCTCGGAGACGCGCCACTTTCGAGATTTTCTCCGCAGGATCCATCGTCATTGCGACCTCAGATCATGGATTCCCCTTCCCACCTTTACACGCATGTATTCAATGCAGACGCACGCATACATCAAAGGCGGTCCGACACACATCAATAATGCACAGAAAGACATGCACAGAAGTTCAACGTTGTCCTCTGCCTCTTCCCAAGAGAGTAAGAGTGGTGCGCCAGTTTTCTTGCGGATGTTGAGTGGGCACATGTGGAGGTCTCGGAGTCGTCGTCCCAAGTGTCGTTTGACGCGCTCGCGTGCAGGTGACGCGTGGAGCGTTACGCAACGTGTGGACTGAAGTGGTTCGCTTTGCCTTCTGGAAAGACGGGGCTGAGTCGATTTAGGTAGAACGCTCTTCGTAGTCGTGCAGGAGTACAGTGTGCTCAGAGATCTTGCAGGTACGCAAGAGCTCGAGACTCAACATGACTGTCGGCTTATCCCGTCACAGTCCATGTAGTGGATCGAAGCCTATCGTGCATCCGCGTGGTTCGGGGCATTGCCGAAGGCTAAGGAGCGCCCAGGAGTGCCCCAGTGTTGTCGTCGCTGTTGCCATTTTGGCTTACAGCATTGCGGTTCGGCTGTGAGCGTGTCGGCATGGAGAGGTGCTGGTACGCCCTGCTACTTCGGCTTGCATACGGGGCTCCTTGGAGCGAGGAGGGCGAGAGTCGGTGATCATGCCTCCTTTTTGCGGCAAGTTTCGATCGTCGCCGTACTGCCGTCGCCCAGCATGCATGGCGGAGTGTTTGCTTCCTGAGCTAGTTCTGCACATAAATCGGAACGCCGTCAGAGCACTAGTGTTCACGTAGCAGGTTGTCGCGGTCAAATTCGCTCACATGACGAAGAAGCCGATGCAGGACGGCAGCGGTGACCTCCATTGCATGAGGGAACTCGTCGCTCAGGTAGGCACGAGTTTGTATTTCCATGTGTGCAGCATGAACCCGTTCACCGACCAAGGCGCCCGTTGGCGCGTAGACTTCGTCGGCGACGTTGCAATTGTGAAGCATCGCATGGCGGGGATGATGAGTACGCCGGAGTGTCGAACATGGGCATCCATGGCAATGCGCGTAGCGCAGGTTTTTGAGACCCTCTCATTGCTCACCCTCACGTGAGCCCATTAGTTGGAATCAGCTTATCGGAGCGGAGCGCTCTATGTCGGCGCGGCAGCGCCGAGAAATTAGCATGCTATTCGCATCGGGCGCAGTGGACCATGAGCAGTCCTTTCTCTTCGGCGGCATCGTGCTTACCCGCGCGAGTCTGCGCTGAAGGAGTTGGTGTATTTCGCTGTGCCGATGGCGCATCTCTCGTGCAACAATTCGGCCGGTTTGTTTGGTGCTCCGCGTGGGTGCATTGGGTGGAGTGGAGACAACGACGACGACGACTACAACGTGAACGTGAATGGCGATGCTTCCGTCGCCGACGCCATTTCGACGACAGGGGGAGCACTCCTGGTAGCGCTTTCATTCTGGAGAGCGAGCGGAACGCTCGCGGCCCTCCTTTTTGTGTCTCGATGCGGCAGGGTTGCTGAGGCAGGTGAGATCGGCCATGACCCGTGCGAGCTCGCCGCTGTCTCTCAAGATGATGTTTCACTCCTGGCTCCCTTGGCCTCGCCGTCGTGTCAGCCTCGTTGTTGCGTTGACCGTCCGAGGACATGCAAGCGCGGTTGTCGCCGCGGAAGGTTCCGGGGACGCGTCACCGACGAGCTTTTTTATGCATCTTCTCGCCCTCTTGCCCAATGCATGCGCGCGCATGCATGGAAAACGAACGCGCAGAACAGTCCAGTCATCCCCAATAGTAACACAACAGAAACACCCGACAGAGTTGGAACCGTTCGTCTCGCTGCCGAGGGCGGTCGATGGGGCGCTCGCCAGGCCTGGAAGTAAACTGTCGATGTTCTGTATACTGCGTTCGTGAGCACTAGGCTCGTCGTGCTTTGCGCGCCGTGGTGGCTGAACTGCGCCCGCCGTGTCGTTGCAGAGTAAGATAGGGAGAAGAAAAAAAGAGAAGGGGAAATAATAGTTCTCAACATATAAGATATAGAATAGGAGCAGGGTTTCCCCGAAGGTTGCAGGCTCAAACAGGCTTCGCAGGGCCTCCCGTGATAATGCCAGCGTTCAGTCCTCTGTGCGTTGCAGATTTGTGTTTTGTTGTGGTCTCCCATGATGTACGCTGTGGCGGGCCACCCGTTTTTCCTCGTGCGAGGTTTCTCGGTCCCTTATGGTGCGTGCGCCGTTCGGACCGCTCATGATGTGAGTCGTTTGAGCATTTCGTCTTCGTGTGCTCCGTTCGGGCTCCTTTGTTGGCGTGGGTCGCTTGGGCATCTGTGGTGCGAATCGTTCGGGCTCCCCGTCCTGGTGTGATTCGTTGGGGGGCTTTCTTGCGTGTGAGACGGTCGGGTTCGTCGTGGTGTGCGTTCTTCGGGGCACTCGTCCTGGCGTGAGTCGCTCGGGCCCCTCCTTGTGTGTGAGTCCTTCGGGTTCGTCGTGGTGTGTGTCGTCGGAGCCTTTCGTCCTGCTGTGAGTCGTTCGGGCCTTTCTTTGGCTGTTCGTCGTTCGGGCGTTTCGTGGTAGGAGAAACATTTGGGATCTTCCTGGTGTGCGTCGTTCGGGGGCTTTCGTTCTGGTGTGAGTCGTGTGAGTCGTTCGGGCCTCTCCTTGCGTGGGTCGTTGGGGTTCCTGGAGGGCTCCGTCGTTCGGGTACCTCGCCACCGTCTCGTACCCTTGCCAGTGAGGCCCATGCGTCTCCATGTTCGGTGAATTGCCGAGATTGCGTCGAATTTGCGCGAGGCTCTGGGAGGCTCCGAAGAGGTGTCTTGGGAGCATGACGGGCCTCATGAGGCGCCGGCATCCACAGTTGCTCTACAATTGCTGTCGCTGTTGCCATTCTGGCTCACAGCGCTGCGGTGTGGTTGTGAGCTTAGCTCCGCCTATCAGCAACCTTTTCTGCTGTTCAGCTTTCTTGCCGTCGGCGTGGAGAGGTGCCCGTGCGCCCTTGTAACGTTGTTAGCAACTGGGGCTCCTTGGAGCGAGCAGGGGGAGGGCAAGGACTTCGAGGAGTTCACGGTGAACACGTTTGGAGAATCGCTCCCTGATGGCGTTCCGTCGGGAAGTCAAGATGCGGAAGCTAGCTGCGCTCATCTGGCTCGGAACGGGTCGAATTGTTTGCTCAAGGGTCGTGCCGCCTGCCACTTTCCAGATGCAGTAGAGACTCCGCGTGTCATTCTCGCAGTTCGTGGTGCATGGTTACCGCGTGTCGAGGCTGGCGCCATCCACAGTGCATTGCCTGGGACGCACTTGTTGAAGTTTTGGGTGGCAGTACGTGCCGAGGAGGAGGTGGTCATTCCTGTTGCTTTTGGCAACGACCGAGCGTCGCCATATCGTCGTCGCCCAGCAGACATTGCGGATTGTCTACCGCCACAGCTAGTTCGTGCAATCAAGCTGCACGCCGTGAGAGCCATAGAGATCGCGGAGGACGGCCTCGCGCAGAAGTGGGCTAACTTTGCCGAGAGGCCGAGGCAGGATGGCTTCGGTGAGGCGAACTGCATGGAGAAACTCGTCACACAGCTAGGTGCGAGAGAGCCTCCCCCTGCTGAGCAACCTCGATCCGAGGATCATTACGTTCCTATCAGGAAAGTGCTGTGCGATGGTATTTTGTGCAGGCGGTGTCGAGCACATGGTGGGCATTCTATTCTCCCGAATGGCTACATCTTCCGCTGGTTCAGCCCTTTGTGGGCAAGCCTATACATGACTAGCCGGAATCCGCTTCTGAACTCGTGGGTTCCCGCGGACGGCTATGACTACCGTGATCCAGCAGACGATGCACGCTCCCGTGGCAATGTTGCGCGTGACCATTATGGGGCTTGCTTGGTTCCTCGGAGCAGGTGGGCGGAGGTGGCTGCTATCATGGGCATCGAGCCACCTGACGGACTGGAGTCTGCATCGGATGTCACGGTGGACATGGCAGTGGACCCTATGACGGATCACGTAACCGCCTCTGCGCTGAAAGAGGCTCTGGATCCAATGTGTGAGCAAGCGGACGCGGACGACTCGCACCTCTGATCGCTCCACCTCAATATCAGTCAGGGCTATGGGTAGCTTCGCGTGCAGTTTTTTGTGCGCGTGTCCCAGAGACGCGTGCTTCGATGCTACATTGTTGCCTGGTCTCATGAGTCATGTGCGTTCTCTGGGTGCCGCAGCTTCTTTTGATTTGGCAGAGCTGGACTATGTCCGACCGTATCAATCGGCAAGCTTGATCAATCTAGTATCTCGTGCCGCGTGCGCACTACAGGACTAGCGGGGAAAAATCGCTGGGTCGTCGACGCCGTCGTCCATAGAAGTGTTGTCGTTGAAGTCCTCGTTGTCATCGTGAGCATGGATCTTGTCGTCGTCGTCGACGTCGCCGCCAGCCTCTGTCAGTTGTTCCGGTGCTCGTGGTGTTAGTCGTTGGGGCCCTTCGTCATTCGTGGTAAGAGTAGGTCGGGTCCCTCCTTGGGCGTGGGTGGTTCGGGGTTCCCTTGTGTGACTCCTTAGGGTGCCTCAGTATGTGTGAGTCGGTCGGGCTTCGTGGTATGAGTCCCTTCCTTGAGTTTGAGTCGGTCGGCCCCCTCTTCCTCGTGTAACTCGTTCGGGCTTCCCGTGGTGTGAGTAGTTGGGGGCCCGCGTCGTGGGGTGAATCGTTCGGGCTCCTCGTGGTCTAAGTGCTTCGGGCGCCTCGTCCTGGTGAGAGTCGTTCGGGCCCCTCCTTGTGGTGTGAGTCGTTCGGGCTCTTCGTGGTGTGACTCGTTGGGGCTCCTCGTCCTGGTGTGCATCGTTCGGGCTCTTCGTGAAGCCTCTTGGAGACCTTTTGGAGCCTCTTGGGGCCTCTGGGGGGTCTCTTGGGGGTCTCTTGGGGGCCTCTTGGGGGCTTCTTTGGGTCTCTTGGCGCATCCTGGGGGCTCTTGGGGGCGTCCGGGGAGCCGCTTGGAGTTTCTTGGGGGCCTCTTGGGGGCCTCTCGGAGACCTCTTGGGAGCTTCCTGGGAGTCTCTCGGGGTCAGGTCGAACACGCGATCACTATGAGTTCTGGATTCCCCAGATCTGTTCGAGGGGGCCGATCTGAGAGGCGGTTTCTCCGGCTGCTCATTTTTCACCTCTCCTGTCTACGTTGTCGCCTGGTGCTCGCGCCCGACATAATGAGCGAACCTGCTTTTGAGATGCAGCCGAAAACTGCGAACCTCAGCAGAGTGGTACCTTGAGCTGCGTGCACTGGACATTTCTCGTCTGCTGATTCCAGGGAGTGGTGATCAGAGACGGAGATCGCAAGGATGTGCGAGAGAGTCTTGTGTCCAGAGGAACTGTGCCATAATCGTGTCCAAGGCATTGCGATTCCCTGCCCGTTGTCCGTAACCGTTGTGGCTCATCAGAGGTAGGAGATCATTTCTGCATCCGTTCCCCCGGACTCTCCTTGGTTCTGTGAGTTGTCTCTGCCTACTACTTCTGCAGTGAGCTTAGCTCGGCGTAGACGTACTCACTCGACCTCGCGCGCGATGGCTACTCGTAGTGACGAGGATCTGCGGAGTGATTGGGATCGTGCTTTCCGTCGTGCACGCCGCGGCTCCCCTCTGCGCAGCCGCTTCGATGATCGCACGCGCTCCCAGGGCGAGAAACCCCACGTAGATGACGTGCTGGCTCATGAACTACACTTATGGCAAGAGGATCCTAACCCTTGGAGTTTCTGGGAGAGGCGCTCTAAGACTGGGCGTTCGAAAACAGCTGGCGCATCCCGTAGCTCTGCGTGTGCTGGTGCAGAGAGCTCTTCTCCGCGGAGGGGCCGATCCTCCAGCTTGCCGCGGAGAGGCATCCAGAGCAGGGCGCGCAATCGCAGCCGCAGCAAGAGCATCCCGAGGGCACGTGGATATCCGTTGGCGGGTCGGCCGCGTTGCAGGACGCATACGATGTACCCAGACAAGCCCCATGAGCGCCTCAGGAACACCAAGAGCGTGTCGAGACGTGAGCAAGAAGCTCGGACACTCCCCCAGCAACAGGCTCTTGACGAAATGTCCGGGGTTTCCACCGATCGGGCGGATGACGTGGATGACGCGCAGGTCCGCGGAGATAGCAGTTCGGCTCCCGCATCTGGTCCTGCACCTGCGAGGGTAGCGAGCCACGCGTCTCTGGACGCTGGTATGACTTTGTTGGAGGAACACGTACGGCAGTGGGCTGTGGTAGTATATGCACTGTATTGCACAACTGCAGAATGTATTATTTTCCATTAGGATTCTGGGTAGAGCGAGTTGGGGCATGGGATGTTGCTTCACTTTGACATCCGTTGGTCAGTTCTTCGATGCAGGTTTCTATACTATATACTGGTGCTGCTTACTTAGTCTGCTGAGGTGATGCTGCTGATTATTGCACTCGCCGTTTTGGCCTCTGACTCTTGGAGATTGCTAGGTTTTTTTCGGGTGTGCGGCACTGGGCTGCCATGGTGCATGCTCTCACGTCCAGTCCTGGGGTTACCTTATGATTCACCTCTGCATCAGTGCTGGGCGATGTCGTTACCTTGCCGCACCGGGAGATGGGCAGTATTATCGGTGAGGGGCCTGAACGACTCATACAAGGAAGAACCCGAACGACTCGCCCCAGGGCGAGGAGCCCCAATTACTCACACCACCTGAAGTCTGGGCCAGCACGTGCACTCTCTGAGTTCCGTGAGTCTACAGACCTGGTCAAGGATACCGTTCTGGGAGGCGAGTTCTTCCTCTTGTTTCTCTTCTACCTCTCCCTCCGAACCTGGCGCCTGCCGCCGCGCCCGACTTCGTGGGCGAGCCTGATCAGTTTAGTATTTCGTGCCGCGTGCGCACTGCAGGACATGTCGGGGAATATCGCTGGGTCGTCGACGCCGTCGTCCATGGAATTGTCGTGTCCGACGTCATCGTTGTCATCGTAAGCGTGGATCTTGTCGTCGTCGTCGACGTCGCCGCCAGCATCTGTGAGTCGTTGTGACCTCTCGTCCTTCGTGGTATGAGTCTTTGGGGCCCTTCCTTGCGTGTGAGTCGTTCGGGCTTTCCTTGGGTTGGTCGTTGGGGCCTCTCGTTCTGGAGTGAGTCGTTGAGACTGGTCCTTGTGTTACAGCAATCCTCAGAAACATGATGCGTAATCTCCAAGCACTAGTAAGCATGATGCCAACCGAGCTGCTGCCCCGAGCCCTCCCCCCTGCACTGCTCTGGGTGGCTCTGCCGTCGTCGATCTCATGTTGACGTTGCTCTGTGCTGTGCGGAGGCCTGTCGAGAAGAACCAGGGACATTCGAACTGCGTGGTGTGCATCGTTGGGGCCCTTCGTCCTTCCTGGTAAGAGTCCTTCGGGCTCCTCCTTGTGTGTGAGTCGTTGAGGCTCTTCGTGATGTGAGTCGTTCGGGCCCCTCGTCCTGGTGTGCGTCGTTCGGACTCCTCCTTGTGTGTGCATAGTTCCGTCTCCTCGTGGTGTGCGTCGTTGGGGCCCCCCGTCTTTCGTGGTAGAAGTGCTTCGGGCACTTCCTTGTGTGTAAGTCGTTCGGGCTCCTCGTGGTGTGAGTCTTTCTGGCCCCTCGTCCTGGTGTGACTCGGTCGGGCTCCTCTTTGTGTGGGAGTCGTGATGGATCCTCGTGGTGTGAGTGGTTGGGCCCCTTGTCCTGGTGTGAGTCGTTCAGGCTCCGCCTGGTGTGTGAATAGGTTCAGCTCCTCGCTGTGTGAGTCGTTCGGGCTCCTGGCCCTTGTGTGAGTCGCTTTGACGCCTCCTTGCGTGTGAGTTGTTCGGGCTGCTCGAGGTGTGAGTCGTTCGGGGTCTCTCGTCCTGGTGGAGTCGTTCGGGCTGTGATCTTGGGGTGAGTCGTTCGGGCCCCTCCCAGTATGTGAGTTGTTGGGGCTCTTTGCGGTGTGAATCGTGGGGGCCTTTCGTTCTGGTATGAGTCGTTCAGGCTTCTCCTTGCATGTGTGTTGTGGAGCGCTGTATTTGCGCGTCGTGAACGTTGCTGTGATGGCAAGGTTTTTGCAACCCCGCTAGTTTTCCCCAAGGGTCGCCATGCAGACGAGATTTGCGCGAGAAGCAGCGTCTCTCTGCCCGCCCTCTACAAGCATGAAGAGGCGTATGCCAAAACCACCCTCCACAGGTGACTCCGTGTGTTGGAATGGAAATGTGTGGTAACCGCGTGGTAGGTGGAGGTAATGAGCATAGCTCTCCTAGTCGTACTGAATGCATTCTGAACAATATGCGTTATCTCCACTAACTGGCGCGCATGATGCCAACCGAGCTGCTGGCCCGGCCCCCCCCTTTCCCCCGCTGCAAGGCTTCGCGCTGTTGTCCTATTTCTGTCGGTTCGTGTTATCCCGGCTTTGCTTCTTCCTGGGGGTCGACACTAGGGACTGGGCTCCAGAGGGGAGTCTGCTAACAGTTAGGGTCCAGAAGGATTTTGCGGTCTGAGGGTAGAAGGCGTTACGATTCAGTCGATTTTCCGTAGACATTGTGGTGCAAGTCAAATTGGCCCAAGTTAGTCCCGAGCAGTGCCCATCCATCTGCGTGGGGCTCTACTGTGAGCTCCGCGTATCACTTGTGCAGTGAGTTTAGCTCCGCACGGACGCTACTCTTCCTAGTACCTGATGGCGTGCAGCAGAGTTCACAGAGATGCCAGTCGTGGACTTACGTGAGGTTGACGCGCCCTTGCCCCGAGCGGTGCGAGAATTGCGGGGGATGCTGATGGAGACGATGCCTGCAGCTGGAAACGGTGCGTGCGCTATTCATTCTGTGTGGGCCGAGTGGGAGAGGGGTGAGCTGGTCAAGCGCGACGCTCGCTCGTTTCTCCGCGAAGCATCCGGTCCTTCCGCTGACATCTTCAAATCCAGGCTGTCGTCCGAGGAGCTGCTGGGCGACATGGAATGGCCGCTGCCGAGAACTACGTAAACTCATGCGAGGCTGGCGGCTAGCCATGAAAGAACTCGTTCGACAGAGTGGCAACCCGCCTCCACGAAATATATTCCCATAAGTACGCAGAGAAATACGGGGAGGCGAAGTTCATCCCGCAGGCAGTGCAGGATGCGGTGCAACAGGTAGAAGGGGCTGCAGATTCCCTCGGTCAAGCCAAACTGGCCACGCCTCCAGAGCCGGGACGACGGGTGCAGGATTTCATCTCAGCGTTGAGTCCGTCATATACCGTCGCTGAACGGAGCGCCAGAGGCCAGTCGAACATCTCGGAGAATTACAAGTCCGTTTTTGCCAGGTTCGGCGATGTCGAGATCCAGAGTGGGACGGACCTGACGAATCAGCATACCGCCTGGTACTTGGGCATGGCGTTTCCGTTCACGCTGCCGCGTGCTGTTGGCGGTTACGACGTCCCGCACCAACCTCGTTGGCGTCGACCAGAGACGAAAGATCTCCCAACTCCACGTGGGCTTCTGCACAGGTGGCTCGAGCCGTCAGTGGGCGTAGCCCAGCGGAAGTTACCGAACGCGCATGTCGCCATGGGGCCAGCGACCACAGTGAGGTTGTTCGATCTCACGCGCGGCTTGCCGCAGCGGATTGAAGGCCAGTTCCGAGGGATGCAGGTGTCTTCTGCCGCTCATGGGTTCTGGTCAGGAAAGCGAGGCCGGACGTGGTGGTCATCGAAGGCTTGCCCATGCCCAGCGTACACAAAAGTTGTACGTACAACGCTCAGTATTGCAGTTCATTTGTCTGTCCCTGGACGCTCTATGGAGGAGACGTGACTGTGCCTCGCCTGAATATGTTGGGGATGGAGTGAACGGTACTGCGGCATTGGCAGGAGGCCCAGCACCAGACGCCCCAGGTTCGAGCTTCGTGTAGACTGACCAAGAAGACAACCTCAACAGGGACGCCATCGACGTTGGACAGCGTTTCCTGGAAGACCGCGTGGGACGAGTACGTGCGCGGGAACGTGGTCAGCCAGGCAGCGGCGAAACTCATCCAGAGTTTCCTGCTGAATACGATGGCGTCGTCTGGCAAGGCGGCAGATGATCAGAGCGAGGCAGATGCGTCGGAAGAAGAGCAAGATATGCTTCCGCTGAGCCTCCCTGGTGGTAAGATTCAATAACTGCTCCAATCGGCTACAGAAGAGGTCAGCCTCGGCGAGAAGTGGACCGCCTCGGCGAAAGCGAATGTGAAAGCTTCGGAGAACAGCCGGAGGAAGAAAAGTGCCCGACTGCACGAGTATGAACAAAGCCACAGCATCGGAGAGCGTGTGTGGAAGACAGAACCCTCTGGCGTCGAGGCTGGCGACCGTGCCTGTCCGGGACATATCTTCGAGGATGCGTGCCAGGACCACCTCGCAGCTGTATCCGCAAGTGGCACGAGCCAGAATGCACACGATGCTCCCTTCGACGAGAAGCGAGATGCTGCTGCTTCGTTCAACCCTGCAGGGAATGGCTTCACCAGCATCGACAAAGCGTTTGCTGCCATATTGGCGAGCTCGAAGATCCCGAACGAGAAACAGCGCCAGTTTCTCGAACACTTTGCTCGACGTTTGAAGATTGAGTGGCTGGAGCAGCTGCAGGGCAACGTGAACCAGAATTCCGAGGAGCCCCTGCTGGACGTAGGGCACGGATTTCCGGGCATCGGCAAAAGTGCTGTCATTGGCTGGATGCGGTACTTAATGGAGGAAGGTCTCGGTTGGGAGCACGGCGTTCAAGTCGTGTGCTTGGCGTTTGAAAATGCCATGGCGGCGCAGCTCAACGGCCACACGGTGCACCGCTGGAGCGGCATCCCGGCGCGGAACGACGACGGGAATGCCACAGGCGACAGGCACAAGCAGTCCATGAAGTGCGGGGCCCGGCGCGTGATCATCATCGACGAAGTCCCGAGGGCACCGAACGAGTTACTCCATGGAGTACATCGTTGTGTGCCCTCGGCGTGGTGTGAGTCGTTCGGGGTCCTCGTGTGTGGATTCTTGGGGCTCTTCCTCCTGGTGTACGTTTCTCGGGCCCTTCGCCCTGGTGTGAGGCGTTCGAGCTCCTCCTGGTGCGACTCGCGTTGGAGTTCGTGGTCGTGTGAGTCGTTTGGGCCCCTCGTCCTGGTGTGAGTCGTTCGGGCTGCACGTGGTGTGAGTCGTTCGGGCTCTTCGTCGCATCGAACGGCGGCGTTTGGGCAAATTCTGATAATTCTCTAGTGCGGCCCAGGGGTCTCCATGTTTGCAAGACCTGTCGAGGCAATGAGCATAGCTCAGCGCACACACAAGAATATATATATATGTTCTGGTGTGAGTCGCTCGGGGTCTTCGTGTGTGGATTGTTGGGGCTCTTCCTTTTGGTGTACGTTTTCCGGGCCCGTCGTCCTGGTGTGAGGCCTTCGAGCCCTTCCTGGTGCGAGTCGCGTTGGAGTTCGTCGTCGTCTGAGTCGTTCGGGCCCCTCGTCCTGGTGTGAGTCGTTCGGGCTGCGCATGGTGTGAGTCGTTCGGGCTCTTCGTCACCTCCAACGTCCATGGAGTACATCGTTGTGTGCCCTCGGCGTGGTGTGAGTCGTTCGGGATCCTCGTGTGTGGATTCTTGGGGCCTCGCTGCAAGACAGACCCGCCAGATCATTCCATATGCAAGCGGTGTGTGGAACGTGATTACTGGAAGAAGAGCCTGACCCCGCAGAGCCACGGGTGTGCTGCTTGCAAAGATGTTTTTGACGAAGGCGTGTGGGGCGCGGCAATTGTGAAACATCATCGGTATGACGATAGAGACCTCGTGTGCCCGGGCTGCGCGCAGCGAGGGTTCGCACCCGGCAACATCGACGAGCACCAGTGTGAAGATTGCTTGGAGCACTTGGGCAGCCTCGCGTTCGACAAGTACGTGCTGTACAACGCGAAGAGGCGGGGGCAGGCCCGTTTGGTGTGCCGGGACTGTCAGACGAAGCGGCGGTGTGGGAAGTGTACAACGGCGTATGAACTGAAGTACTGGTCGAAGTCTGAACGCCAGAATCACGCGTCTTCACATGGCACAACATTGGCATGCAAAGCATGCCGTGCTCTGGGATTCCACCCGTCGGACCTGGAGACGTGCATGTGCAATGTGTGCTCTTGCAGGTTCGGCGCCCGTAAGTTCAACCAAACGCTCCTGATGAACCACGAGACTCACAATCGCAAGAAGCTACAGTGCAAGGAGTGCGTCGCTGACATCGTCGAACGAGTGCGCCACCTGCGCAAAGCGCTGCAGAAGAGCAAGCGAAAGTGCAAGTGCCACTGCCGCATTCATCAGGCCCAATGCCCGCTGACCCCCGTGTTTTTTCGGAGAGAAACGCTGGCCGGGCAGCGACGGAGCGATATCCGCCGACGACCGCAAGTTCTTGGACGAGTTGCAACCGATTCCCGAATGGTGGAGCAAAGCCTGGGGGCGATGATGTACGGCGCGGAGCGCGTCGTCTCAGTCGTACTACTGGCGTACGGCATGGGGCTCCGATGGTGTATGCTCTGTATTGCACGACTGTCGAGTGTACTTCTTACCACTCTGACTCTGGGTAGAGCGAGTCGGGACACGGGATGTTGCCTCAATTGAGTTTCTGTTCGTGGGTTCGCTGGTACTGGTTTCTGTATTCTGTACTGGTGCTTGTTATTCTGCTCAGGTGATGGTGCTGGTTGCGGTACTCGCCGCTATTGCCTTTTATTCTTGGTGATTGCTGGGTTCCTGCGGGTGTCGGCCAGTGGGCTGAGATGGTGTATAGTCTCTCGTCCAGTACTGGGAGTACCTTGTGAGACACCGCTGCATCAGTAAAGGGTGGTAGCGCTACTTTGCCACACTGGGATATCAGGCAGTTTTAGGCGTGGGTGTGGCCGCTACCACGGTGCAGTGGATTCGTTCGGTGCTCTCCTCCTGGTGTGAGTAGTTCGGGCCCCCCCTCTTGGTCAGAGTCGTTCGAGCCCCTCCTCGATGTGTGAGTCGTTGGGCGAAGGGCCCGAACGACTCACACAAGGAAGGGCCCGAACGACTCACACCAGGGCGAGGGGCCCCAACGACGCACACCACCTGCATTCGAATCCAGGAGGGTGGAGCAAAGCCTGGGGGCGATGATGTACGGCGCGGAGCGCGTCGTCTCAGTCGTACTACTGGCGTACGGCATTGGGCTCCGATGGTGTATGCTCTGTATTGCACGACTGTCGAGTGCACTTCTTACCACTATGACTCTGGGTAGAGCGGGTGTGGAGACGGGATGTTGCCTCAATGGAGTTTCTGCTCGTGGGTTCGCTGGGTCTGGTTTTTGTATTATGTACTGGTGCTTGTTATTCTGCTGAGGTGATGGTGCTGGTTACTGTACTCGCCGCTATTGTCTTTTATTCTGGGTGATTGCCGGGTTCCTTCAGGTGTCCGGCAGTGGGCTGAGATGGTGTATAGTCTCTCGTCCAGTACTGGGACTACCTGGTGATACACCGCTGCATCAGTAATGTGTGGTATCGCTACTTTGCCACACTGGGATATGAGGCAGTTTTAGCCGTGGGTGTGGCCGC
>CAUYUJ010016726.1:235000-275000 GCA_963575745.1 Prorocentrum cordatum | reverse complement strand
CGTTCGGGCCCCTCGTCCTGGTGTGAGTCGTTCGGGCTCCTCGTCGGGCCTTTTGGAAGCCTCTTGGGAGCCTCTTGGGGCCTCTTGGGCGCCTCTTGGGAGACTCTTGGGGGCCTCTTGGGAGTCTCTTGGGGGCTCTGGGGGCCTCGTGGGAGCCTCTGGGGGGCCTCTTGGGAGCCTCTGGAGGCCTCTTGGGGCCTCTTGGGAGCCTCTTGGAGGCCTCTTGGGAGCCTCCTGGGGGCATCTTGGGGCCTCTTGGGGGCTTCTTGCGACCTCCTCAGAAGCGCAAATGAGCGCTACCCCCTGAGAAGGACAAAATGAGCCCAAAACCTTCGTAGAATCAATACTTTTGAGACTGTGGGCCATCTGGGGACCTCTTGGGGCCATCTGGTGGACCTCTGGGGGCCCTCTTGGGAGGCTTGTATGAGCGCTGCCCCTCCTCCTGGTGTGACTCGATCGGGCTCCACGTGGCGTGAGTCGTTCGAGGCCCGCGTCGTGGTGTGAGTCGTTCGGGCTCCTCGTGGTGTGAGTCGGTCGGGCGCCTCGTCCTGGTATGAGTCGTTCGGGCCCCTCGTTGTGGTGTGAGTCGTTCGGGCTCTTCGTGGTGTGAGTCGTTCGGGCCCCTCGTCCTGGTGTGAGTCGTTCGGGCTCCTGGTGGGGCCTCTTGGGAGCCTCTTGGGGGCCTCTTGGGGCCTCTGGGGCGCCTCTTGGGAGACTCTTGGGGGCCTCTTGGGAACCTCTTCGGGGCTCTGGGGCCTCGTGGACGCCTCTGGGGTGCCTCTTGGGAGCCTCTGGAGGCCTCTTTGGGGCGGCTGGGGAGCCTCTTGGAGGCCTCTTGGAAGCCTCCTGGGGGCATCTTGGGGCCTCTTGGGGGCTTCTTGCGACCTCCTGAGAAGCGCAAATGAGCGCTACCCCCGAAGAAGGACAAAATGAGCCCAAAACCTTCGGAAAATCAAGAACTTTGAGAATAAGGAGCAGCAGCGCTGGCCCCTCAGACGGCCATAATGGGGCCAAAACCGTAGTAAAATCAAGGATTTTGGCTTCAGAGAAGAGGAGAGGGTTTTTTCGCACTCCCCCCGACGGGGCCAGAATCCTCGTGAGGGTCGTCGTTTTTTGGCCCTCCCAGGAGTCGGAAAAGACTCCTCCAACGACCCGCGGGACGCCCTCTCCAGACCCAGGGGGAGGGGGTAGGGGGAGGGGTAAACCCCTCCCCGAAGGGGAAGAAGGGGGTTGGGGGGTTGAGAACAGAGAAAGCTCGCTAAACCACTCACGCCCAAAGGGCTGGTGGGATTTATCTCTGTGCTCATGTTCCGGCAGTTAGTCCTTCTGGGGCAGATCGTCCGCGTTCCGAACGAACAACCAGTTCGAAGATGCGTATTCCGCCCCGACTCGTTCGACCGTGCGTTGCCCGCGGTTCGGCGGAGGGGCAGGCCGCGCAATGCCTGGATGATAAAGGTGCGTGCGCTCGCGTGCGTCGCGGCCGGCGGCAGAAAACAACTGAATGACTTATGCGGCAGTGATTTGGCTGGGGTAGACTGGCTTACATTGGCCAGACATTTTTCGCAGCTGCAGTGCATGAGTGTGTTTCTTCGATGTTCAGGCCTCCCCTTCCGTCTGTTCCATGTCTCCTTTCCCCACCTCTTTTCCCTCTGCCCACCTTTTCCGTGAATCGCCCAGCAAATTGGTCTTCTTGCGCAATGTGTGTGTGATGAGCTTTAGGGGTGTATTGTTTCCCAATCGGAGCTTGCCTTTGTAGGTGTCCTAGCGGATTCATATGGTTTTGTGAAGTGGGGCGCCGATTTCGGCGGCACGCCCGGGTGCCCAGGTGCCCGGGTGCCCGGGTGCCCGGGTGCCTGGGTGCCCGAGTGCCCGGCTTTCCAGTAACCTCGTAGCCCTATAGCCTCATAGCCTTATAGCCCTATACACCTATACACCTATACACCTACAGCCCTGTAGCCCTATAGCCCTATAGCCCCATAGCCCTAATAGCCCTATAGCCCTATAGATCTATAACCCTAAAGCCCTATAGCCCTATAGCCTTATAGCCCTATAGCCCTATAGCCCTATAGCTCTATAGCCCTACAGTCGTATAGCTGTATAACCCTATAACCCTATAGCCCTATAGCCCTGTAGCGCTATAGCCCTATAGCCCCATAGCCTTATAACCCCATAGCCTTATAGCCCTGTAGTCTTATAGCCCTATATCCCCATAGCCCTGTAGCCCTAAAGAGATTCTGATTTTTTCCGGTATCAAAAAGCCAGAATGTTCGCCCATATATGCTTTCGCCATTCCGTGCCATGAATTTGTGTCGTGTTTTGCATGGTGTCCCACTGCTTCATAGCCGCGCCACCGGCAGTGGTTCTTGTTTCACCGTTTTGCCAATTCGCCTTTGACGTGCGCCCTTTTTTGTTTCCCTGTCTCTCCTCCTCTCTCTCTCTCTCTTTCATGGGAGCTCCACCTATGGCCTGAATGCGGGTGCCCACATGAGCCCCCTCGCCAGCGTCGGCGCACCCTTCAGACGTTTCGTGCCCCCCTTACTCGTGTAGTGCCCCCATAGAAACCTCCACCTGAGGCCCCCGTCAGGGCTCCCACATGAGTTCACCCGCTGATTTCGGCGCCTCCTAGCTTGTCTCGTGCCTCCGTAGCGGACCCCACCTGACACCTCAGTGGGTATGGCCGCATGTTCCTGCCTGCCCATTTCGGTGCACCCTTCACGATGCGAGCCCCCAATGGGATCTCCACGTCTGGGCGTATGCCGCCCCGCATCCATGTCGGCGCAGACGTTTCCGCGCCCAGTGGGAGCTCCACCAGTTGCCTTCCTGCGGGTTGATGCAGCCCCCGCCTCTTTCCCCCCTCCTCCTCCCCTCCCCCCCTCCCCCCCTTTTCCGTTCTTCCCGTCCCCCCCACCGTGTTTCGTGCTCCCCAGTGAGCGCCACCTGCGGCTTCAGCAGGCGTTGGCGAACGCCTCTTCGCGCCCATTTCGGTACACCCCTGACGCGTGTGCCCCTGAAAAGGGCCCCACCTACGGCCTCAATGGATAGGAGTCTGTGCCGCCCCGCCCCCTATTTCGGCACAGCCCTCACGCTTTCCATGCTGACGTAGATAGCTCCACCTGCAGCCCATGTTCGCGCTGTTGCATTCCGTTCCTCACGCATTTCGGCGCACTCCTCACACGTCTCGTGTTCCATTGTGAGCTCCACTTCTGGCCCCAGCGGAGCAACCCGCGTGTCGCCCCCCGCCCATTTCGGCGCGCCCTTCACGCTGATCGTGCCCTGTAGTGGCTCACTTATGGCCCCAGCGGTGGAATCCGCATGCCGCACCCGGCGCATGTCGGCAAACACGATTGATGCGCTGCGTTGAAGTCAATGCGCCTTTGCGCGCCCAATCCCCAGCCTCCCACTCGCGCTGTCCCGAACTTTCCCCCTCCCCGCTGCGCACAGTATGTGAAGAGAGGGCCGCGCTTTGCGCTTCACCTGGCTGCATAGGGGTAGGTCCCATCGCCAGGCTTATTTGCATCTCTTCTGGGTCGAAGTTTCGTAATCGGACTTGGGCGCTGCTTGAGAGATCGCGTGAGATCTGGGCTTTGACTGGGCGCGATTCGAGCGCAACCCTGGTACCGACTGCGAGAGGGGTGCAAAGAAGGTGTGGGTGTCGTTCCCTCCTCTGCCGCCCTGCTGCGGTTGCTCTCCCGGGTCGTCGACCTGCGAGCAATTTTGGCGAGTGGGGTATGCATGACGAAATTTGCACGCCTTCCTTGTGCATGGAGCCGGCGACGCCGGAGGCTTCCGGTCGCTGTTGTTCCACCCTCACTTTGCCAATGCACCTCCGACGTGCACGGCTTCTCTCTCTCTCTCTCTCTTTCTCTTCTTTTTGTTTTTTCTTATTTATTTAATCGCTTCGCTCATTCCGCCGGCCCGTATTGTGCCATCGCAGGCGTTTGCTTGCGCGTTCGTGGCCTCTTGGAGCCTCGGTGGGGCCGTTTGGGGCCTCTTGGCGCCTCTTTTTAGGCCTCTTGGAGAACTCGGGAGGCCTCCAGGGGGCCTCCTGAGCTCTCGTGACGGTCTCTTGGGGGGCTTTCGGCGGGCTCTTGGCGGTATTTGTTGGTCCTCTTGGGGCCTGGGGCCTGACGTTGTTGGTCCTCTTGGGGCCTCACGGGAGCTTATTGGGGCGTCTTGGGGGTGTCTTGGAGAGTCTCTTGGGGCCTCTTTCGGGGTCCTGGGCGCCTTCTGGGGCGGAGGGCTCGATTTTTCAGTTCTCGGTTCCCTTCTTGAGCCCGTCTTGGGGCCTCTTGGTCCGCCTTGGGCAGCACTTGGGCCGTCTGGGGGGCGCTCTTGGGCCGCTCCGGGGCCGTCTTGGGAGCCTCGTGGGCCGTCTTGGAGCAGTCTTGAAGGCCTCTTGGGCCCTCTTGGAGCGTCCGGAAGCGAAAAGGCCAGAACGCAACAAAACATAGAAAAAAACAATGAAAATCAACGATTTTGGCAACTTGGGGCCCTCTTCGGAGGCCTCCTGGAAGGCCCTTGGAGCGTCTTGGAGGCCTCTTGGGCTGTCTTGGGGCCATCTGGGGCGTCTTCGGGCGATCTTTGGCCGTCTCGGGCCTCTCTTGGACCGTCTAGAAAGCTTCTCGGGGCCCTCTTGGACCGATCTGGAGCCCTCTTGGACTCCGAAACAGAACTCCGGCATCTCTGACCCGACCTTGCCGGGACCTTGCCGGGGACTTGCCGGGACCTTGCCGGGGTACTTTTCGTCCGGGGACCCCGGGCCGCCCCGCGCGCGCAAACTAGAAATACTGTTAACCAGGTACCGGAGATCTTAGCACGCCCTGGCCCGTTGGGCCGGCGAATTTCTTTCTCTCTCTCTCTCTTTCTCTCTCTCTAGCCAAAACCATGGACGAGACTGGTGTGCCACCTTGGGGAGGATACCGCGGGAGTGAGTAGCCGTTCCGCGCGAGGGGGCAGGCGCAGCGCAAACTCTGCTTCGGAAGGGGGGCGGGGTCGTCTGGCTCAAGCTGGTGCTCTGTCCCATTCGCAGCTCCTTCTCGCTATCTCGCTGCGGAAGGGCGGGGTCATGTGAGATACAGGCAATGTCGGTCAGAAGAGCACGAACAGTTTGCTCATCCGATCGCAGTAGTTTTGGAGACTTCCCGTTCCAACGAATCTTGGCGTCGTGTGCTAGTTCAACAAGCAATACGCTGGATGACTAGTGCAGACGGGGGTCCACTGCACCCCACGTCTCGCGCAGCTTTTGTTTTTGCTGACGTTCATATGCTACCGCTTTAGCTTCTGCTTGCAAATGCCCTTTTGTATAACTCTTGCCTCGTGGAGGTCCGTCGCCTTTGATCATGTTTGTCCGTGGCAGAGTGCGCAGGAGGAGTGTCTGCAATGTGCGTAAACATAGTTTGCCCTTGTCTTTGGAGCGCGGCATGCTGTGACACTTACTGACTTGACGTCGTGGTTAGCGTTGACTGATGTCTTCTATCAGAGCTGCTAGGGCGTGTGTCGTTTCCAAACGCATTGTTTGATGCAGCGCACTGTGCCGAAGCGACAGGAATGTAACAACGGCCTAGTTCAAACATGGCCCTCATCTTCTTCAGGCCGAACGCTATGCTTCTTGGGGACCTGGAGTCCCTTCTCGCGGAGCGTTGCCGCCCGACCCACACCGCGGGGGTGGGGGGCAATACCAGTGAGGAGCCTCTCACCTTCTCTGGAGGGGCGAGACCACCGCGGAGAATACGTGCCCATCTTCCAGGGATGTCCCTTGCTGAATTGCCAGTTGGCGGGGACGAGCTGGCGTCCGTGCCTGTGCCGTCGAGCCCCCGAGTGCCAGAAGGAGCGCGCTTCCCTTTCCCCGGGGGGCTCCGACACTCGTCGCTCCCCCCCTGCTCCTCGGCCGCTCCCCCTGGGACCCTCAGATGCCACCCGATGTTCCCGAGGTCGCTGGCCCCGGAGGCTCTCGAGGCCCCCGCCCCCTTCCCCCCTCCTGGGGGAGACCGATGCCTTCGTCTCGGAGCCCCGTGACAGGGGATCCGCGGCCGGGGGGGGGGGGGGCTGCCGAGAGCCGTCGCCCAGAGGTCTCTGAGAGCGTCGCGTCCGTGAGGGGCCACGTTTCGGGGGGGGGGGGTTCGACCTCAAGGGTCGGCGGCGAGCGAAGGGGGGGAAGTGATGAGGGAAGGCCTTCTCAGAAGGCGGCGGGGCTTTTCAGAAGCTCTCGCGCCTTCCGAGAAGTTATCCGAAGCTCTCTTGCTTCTCAGAAAGCCAGGGGATGTCCGAGTCTTCTTAGAAGGCCCGCCCCTTCTCGCTTCTCCCCTGGGCTCGCCGCCGAACGGGGGGATGCATCGACTTCCAATCGCCAATTCATCGCCGATAGCATCGACTGATATGAGCGTGCGGATTCACCATCGGGGGCCTTTCGCCGTTCCATCGGCGATGCTTCGCCGCTTCCAGGTCGATGAGCTTCTCACCTGAGCGGCCCCCCCCCTATCGTTGCCCCCCACCCCTTTCCCCTTCCTCCTCCTCCTCCTCCTCCTCCTCCTCCTCCTCCTCCTTTTCCTCCTCCTCCCCTTCTTGCCGTGCTGTGCTGTCCCTGACTTCGGTGCGCCTCGCTCGACCAGCCTCGCCCTCGACCCTGACCTCCCCCCTCCGCTGGGGAGGGTGCGGCGGTGAGGCACGGACCGCCGGGGCGCGGCGGGGCTCCAGGCATCAGACATGTTCTCGCGGCTCTCGGCGCCCAGCGCCGCCCTGGGGCGTGCAGGCGCCCCTCTCCGCCCGGTTTCTCTCCGCCCCCCTTCGCTCCCTGTCCCCTTCGGCCCCCCTCTCCTCTCTCCCGTCCGCTCTGCCCCATAGCACGGGCCGAAGGAGAGCCACTTCCGCATCTTCTGCTTCCTCCCCATGAATGTCGCACAGGGGGTGCGAGCTAGGGTGCTGATAAGGCAACGCCCGAACCCAAGGGGGAAAATGGCAGCAAACGTCTTTTGGACTGGGATCTGCAGGATAGAGAAAAGGAAAGGGGTAAGTATCCCGAGCCGCTCAAAGTGAAGCAGAGATGCTAGTTGGTGGCCTAATCGTACGAGTGGGTTTGGTTCAGGTGCCGACGATGTCTTTCCAAGTCGGCAAACGGGTCGAGGCTGCAACGGATACCTGCTGAAGTACCTTTTTCCACCCGGTGCAAGTCGACGGCCCGTGATGCCAGATGGCCAGAGTTGGTGCCCGCCGACTGCCGACTTCATCACTGCTGCCCGCGAGCCGATCGCCAATGACGTGAAGTCATCCGTCTGCGGCAGCCTCCAGCTGTACTGGTCGGACACCGCCGCGAACAGCATGAAGGGCATGATGGACGCCGCGTGCATCGGCGACCCAGTCTCCGCTTCTTCTGTCCAGCGGCCACAGGATGACGACCGACAGGGAAGAACTCTGCTATGCTTCGCCACCGGTCACGCCGCAGGCGCCTGCTAGCCGGCGTGGTCCGATCCATTCTCCTGCTGTTCCATCATCCGTTCTGGTGCAGAAGTGGAGTACTGCGAGCCAGAATGCAGACGCGGCCTGCAAGGGCTTCGAGCAACCGCCCGGCTTCCATCTTGCTCTTCTTGCCTGTTTCGCGCAAGGCATGGCGTGGCAATGAACGATGGCCATTATGGAACTTATACGCCCCACAAAACTTCACCAGGACGAATTATCTAAAGGCGGCCGCCTCTGCCGCCGACCCAAGAAAGAACTGTGCAACTTTCTTCGCTTGGTGGTAGGTGGGGGAAGCGGATGAGTACGGGGAGGAGGAAGAGGAGGAGGACGAGGAGGAGGAGGAGGACGAGGAGTAGGAGGAGGAGACGGGGGAGAAGGAGGACGGAGGAGGAGGGGGATGACGAGAGGAGGAAGGGGGGTCCGTTCTGGGCCAGGAATTGTCAAGTAGCGGGTCTGTAAAACAGAAGTCCCCGAGGGTAGCGTGGTGGGGGGTCAGGGTCCGTTCTGGGCCAGGAATTGTCGAGTAGGGGTATCGGGCGAGGTGGAGGCGTGGTGGGGGGTCGGGGTCCGTTCTGAACCAGGAGTTGTCGAGCGGCGGGTCCGTAAAGCAGAAGTCCCAGTGGGTAGGGGTGTCGGGCGAGGTGGAGGCGTCGTGGGTGGTCAGGGTCCGTTCTGGGCCAGGAATTGTCGAGTGGCGGGTTCGTAAAGGAGAAGTCCCAGAGAGTAGGGGTGTCGGGTGAGGTGGAGGCGCGGAGGGGGTCCGCTCTGGGCCAGAAATTGTGGAGTGGCGGGCCCGTAAAACAGAAGTCCCAGAGGGTAGAAGTGTCGGGCGAGGTGGAGGCGTGGTGGGGGGTGAGGGTCCGTCGAGTGGCGAGTCCGTAAAACAGAAGTCCGGGAGGGTAAGAGTGCTGGGCGAGGTGGAAGCGTGGTGGGGGGTCGGGGTCCGTTCTGAACCAGGAGTTGTCGAGCGGCGGGTCCGTAAAACAGAAGGTCCAGAGGGTAGGGGTGTCGGGCGAGGTGGCGGCGTGGTGGGGGGCGAGGGTCCGTTCGGGGCCAGGAATTGTCGAGTCGCTGGTCCGTGAAGCAGATGTCCCAGAGGGTAGGGGTGTCGGGCGAGGTGGAAGCGTGGTGGAGGGTTCGTAAAACAGACGTCCCAGAGGGTAGGGGTGTCGGACGAGGTGGAGGCGTTGTTGGGGGTGAGGCTCCGTTCTGGGCCAGGAATTGTGGAGTAGCGGGTCCGTCGACCAGAAGTCCGAGAGGGTAGGGGTGTCGGGCGAGGTGGAGGCGTCGTGGGGGGTGAGGGTCCGTGTCGGGCCAGGAATTGTCGAGTGGCGGGTCCGTAAATTAGAATTCCCAGAGGGTAGGGGTGTCGGGCGAGGTGGAGGCGTCGTGGGGGGTTCGGGTCCGTTCTGGGCCAGGAATTGTCGAGTGGAGGGTCGTACAACAGAAGTCCCAGAGGGTAGGGGTGTCGGGCGAGGTGGAAGCGTGGTGAGGGGTCAGGTTCCGTTCTGGGCCAGGAATTGTCGAGCGGCGGGTCCGTAAAGGAGAAGTCCCAGAGGGTAGAGGTGTCGAGCGAGGTGGAGGCGTGGTGGGGGGTCAGGGTCCATTCCGGGCCAGGAATTGTCAAGTAGCGGGTCCGTAACACAGACGTCCCACAGCGTACCGGCATCGGGCGAGGTGGAGGCGTGGTGGGGGGTCAGGGTCCGTCCTGGGCCAGGAAGTGTCGCGTGGCGGCCCCGTAAAGCAGAAGTCCCAGAGGGTAGAGGTGTCGGGCGAGGTGGAGGCGTCGTGGGGGGTGAGGGTCCGTGTCGGGTCAGGAATTGTCGAGTGGCAGGTCCGTAAAACAGAATTCCCAGAGGGTGCGGGTGTCGGGCGAGGTGGAGGATGGTGGGGGGTCAGGGTCCGTTCTGGGCCAGGAATTGTCAAGGGGCGGGCCCTCAAAACAGAAGTCCCAGAGGGTAGGGGTGTCGGGCGAGGTGGAGGCGTGGTG
Organism: Prorocentrum cordatum; assembly: GCA_963575745.1. Lineage (NCBI taxonomy): Eukaryota > Dinophyceae > Prorocentrales > Prorocentraceae > Prorocentrum > Prorocentrum cordatum. The sequence continues at coordinate 265,558 of CAUYUJ010016726.1, read as the reverse complement.
GGGGGTGAGGGTCCGTTCTGGGCCCGGAATTTTCGAGTGGCGGGTCTGTAAAACAGAAGTCCCAGAGGGTAGGGGTGTCGTGGGAGGTGGAGGCGTGGTGGGGGGTCAGGGTCCGTTCTGAGCCAGGAATTGTCGAGTGGTGGGTCCGTAAATCAGACGTCCCAGAGGGTGGAGGTGTCGGGCGAGGTGGAGGCGTGGTGCGGGTTAGAGTCCGCTCTGGGCCAGGAATTTTGGAGTGGCGGGCCCGTAAAACAGAAGTCCCAGAGGGTACGGGTGTCGGGCGAGGTGGAGGCGTGGTGGGGTGTGAGGGCCCGCTCTGGGCTAGGAATTGTCACGTGGCGGGTCCGTAAAGGAGAAGTCCCAGAGGGTAGAGGTGTCGAGCGAGGTGGAGGCGTGGTGGGGGGTCAGGGTCCGTTCCGGGCCAGGAATTGTCGAGCGGCGGGTCCGTAAAGGAGAAGTCCCAGATGGTAGGGTTGTCGAGCGAGGTAGAGGCGTGGTGGGGGGGTCAGGGTCCGTTCTAGCCCAAGATTGCCAAGTGGCGGGTCCGTAAAACACATGTCCCAGAGGGTAGGGGTGTCGGGTGCGGTGGAGGCATGGTGGGAAAACAGGGTCCGTCGCGAGCGAGGAATTGCCGAGTGGCGAGCCCGTAAAACAGACGTCCCAGAGGGTAGGGGTGTCGGGCGAGGTGGAGGCGTGGTGGGGGTCAGGGTCCGTTCTGAGCCAGGAGTTGTCGAGTGGTGGGTCCGTAGATCAGAAGTCCCGGAGGGTAGGGGTGCCAGGCGAGGTGGAGGCGTGGTGGGGGGTTCGGGTCCGTTCTGGGCCAGGAATTGTCGAGTGGCGGGTCCGTGACAGAATTCCCAGAGGGTACGGGTGTCGGGCGAGGTGGAGGCGTGGAGGGGGGTCAGGGTCCGTTCTGGGCCAGGAATTGCCGAGCGGCGGGTCCGCAAAACAGAAGTTGCAGAAGGTGGGTGTGTCGGGCGAGGTGGAGGCGTGGTGAGAGGTCAGGGTCTGTTCTGGGCCAGGAATTGTCGAGTGGCGGGTCAGTAACACAGACGTCCCAGAGGGTGGGGGTGGCGGGCGAGGTGGAGGCGGGTGGGGGTCAGGGTCCGTTCTGGGCCAGGAATTGTCGAGTGGCGGGTCCGTGCAACAGAAGTCCCAGAGGGTAGGGGTGTCAGGCGAGGTGGAGGCGTAGTGGGGTGTGAGGGCCCGTTCCGGGTTAGGAATTGTCAAGTGGCGGGTTTGTAACACAGAAGTCCCAGAGGTTAGGGGGTGTCGTGCGAGGAGGAGGAGGCGTGGTGGGGAGTCAGGGTCTGTTCGAGCCCATGATTGTTGAGTGGGGGGGGGATCTGTTAAACAGAAGTCCCATATGGTAAGGGTGTCGAGCGAGGCGGAGGTGTGGTGGAAGGTCAGGGTCCGTTCTGGGCCAGGAATTGTCGAGTGGCGGGTCCGTAAGACAGAGGGTGTCGGGCGAGGTGGAGGCGTGATGGGGGGTCACGGTCCGTGCCGCAGAGTGTAGGGGTGTCGGGCGAGGTGGAGGCGTGGTGGGGGTTCAGGGTCCGTTCTGGGTCAGGAATTGACGATTGGCGGGTCCGTAAAGCAGAAGTCCCAGAATGTAAGGATGTCGGGCGAGGTAGAGGCGTGGTGGGGGGTCAGGGTCCGTTCTGGGCCAGGAATTGTCAAGGGGCGGGTCCGTGCAACAGATGTCCCAGAGGGTAGGGGTGTCGGACGAGGTAGATGCGCGGTGGGGGTCAGGGTCCGTTCCGGGCCAGGAATCGTCGAGTGGCGGGTCCGTAAAACAGAAGTCCCATAGGGTAGGGTTGTTGGGCGAGGTGGAGGCGTGGTGGGGGGTCAGGGTCCGTTCTGCGCGAGGAATTGTCGAGAGGCAGGTCCGTAAAACATAAGTCCCAAATGGTGGGGTTGTCGAGCGAGGTGGAGGCGTGGTGGGGGGTCAGGGTCCGTTCTGGGCCAGGAGTTGTCGAGTGGCGGGTCCGTAAAACACATGTCCCAGAGGGTAGGGGTGTCGGGCCTGGTGGAGGCGTGGTGGGAAAGCAGGGTCCGTTTTGCGCGAGGAATTGTCGAGCAGAAGTCCCAGAGGGTAGGGGTGTCGAGCGAGGTGGAGGCGTAGTGGGGGTCCCGTTCTGGGCCAGGAATCGTCGAACAGAAGTCCCAGTGGGTACGGGTGTCGAGCGAGGTGGAGGCGTGGTGGGGGGTCAGGGTCCGTTCAGGGCCAGGAATTGTCGAGTGGCGGGTCCGTAACACAGTGGGTAGGGGTGTCGGGCGAGGTGGAGACGTGATGGGGGGTCAGGGTCCGTGCTGATTGTCGAGTGGCGGGTCCGTAAAACATAAGTCCCAGAGGGTAGGGGTGTCAGGCGAGGTGGAGGCGTGGTGGGGGGTCAGGGGCCGTTCTGGGCCAGGAATGGTCGAGTAGCGGGTCCGTAGAACAGAGGGTGGCAGTGTCGGGCGAGGTGGAGGCATGATGGGGGGTCAGGGTGCGTGCTGATTGTCGAGTGGCAGGTCCGTCAAACAGACGTGCCAGAGTGTAGGGGTGTGGGGCGAGGTGGAGGCGCGGTGGGGGGTCAGGAGTCGTTCCTGGACAGGACTTGTCGAATGGCGAATCCGTAATACAGATGTTCCAGAGGGTAAGGGTGTCGGGCGAGGTGGAGGCGTGGTGGGGGGTCAGGTCCGTTCGGGGCCAAGAATTGTCGAGTGGCGGGTCCGCGTAACAGAATCCCAAACGGTAGGAGTGTTGGGCGAGGTTGAGGCGTGATCCGGGGTCATAGTCCGTTTTGGGCGAAGAATTGTCGAGTGGCGGGTCCGAAAAACAGAAATCCCAGACGGGCGAGGTGGAGGCGCGGTGAGGGGTCAGGGTCTGTTCTGGACCAGGAATTGCCGATTGGCGGGTCCGTGAAGCAGAAGTCCCAGAGGGTAGGGGTGTCGAGCGAGGTGGAGGCGTCGTGGGGGGTCAGGGGCCGTTCTGGGCCAGGAATTGTCGAGTGGCGGGTCCGTAAACAAAAGTCGCAGAGGGATGTGGCGGGTCCGTAAAACAGAAGTATCAGAGAGTAGGGGTATCGGGCGAGGTGGAGGTGTGGGTGGGGGGTGAGGGTCCGTTCTGGGCCAGGAGTTGTCGAGTGGCGGGTCCGTAAAACAGAGGGTAAAAGTGTCGGGCGAGGTGGAAGCGTGATCAGGGGTCAGTGTCCGTGTTGATTGTCGAGTGGCGAGTCCATGACACAGAAGTTAAGAGGTAGGGGGTGTCGGGCGGGGTGGAGGCGTGGTGGGAGGTCAGGGTCCGTTCTGGGACAGGCATTGTCGAGTGGCGGGTCCGTAAAACAGAAGTCCCACAGGGTAGAGGTGTTGCTGGGGGTGGAGGCGTGGTGAGGTGTCAGGGTCCGTTCTGGGCCAGGAATTGTCGAGTGGCGGGTCCGTAAAACAGACGTCCCAGAGGGTAGGGGTGTCGGGCGAGGTGGAGGCGTGGTGGGGGGTCAGGGTCCGTGTTGGGCCAAGAATTGTCGAGTGGCGGGTCCGTAAAACAGGGAGGAGGGGTGTCGGGCGAGGTGGAGGCGTGATGGGGGGTCGGGGTCCGTGCTGATTATCGAGTGGTGGGTCCGTAAAGCAGAAGTCCCAGTGGGTACGGGTGTCGAGCGAGGTGGAGGCGTGGTGGGGGGTCAGGGTCCGTTCAGGGCCAGGAGTTGTCGAGTAGCGGGTCCGTAGAACAGAGGGTAGAAGTGTCGGGCGAGGTGGAGGCGTGATGAGGGGTCAGGGTCCGTGCTGATTGTCGAGTGGCGGGTTCGTAATGCAGAAGTCCCAGAGGGTAGAGGTGTCGAGCGAGGTGGAGGCATGGTGGGGGGTCAGGGTCCGTTCTGGGCCAGGAATTGCCGAGTGGCGAGTCCATAAAACAGAGGGTACGGGTGTCGGGCGAGGTGGAGGCGTGATGGGGGGTCAGGGTCCGTGCTGGGCCGAAGGAGAGTGGCGCCGGCGTGCGTCAGTAATGCAAGTGGACAATCTCTGTCGAGGGAGGGATGTCTCGCACGCCTCTTGGGTCGGCGGATTCTTGCCTTGAGGTGATATGGCCTGATGAGCAAATCTGATGATGTTGCCCGGTCCATCGCACGATAATAGAAGGACTGAGCGCTGAGATCCTGGTCGGCACGACACCTTCCAGGACTGAGTGAAACGGTGGTCTCTGGGGGCGTAGACAGCATGCCAGCTGGCCTCACATAAACAATGATGAGGTATGGGTTGAATTGGCAATTGGAATCGTTTCCAGTTCGTTCGTTCATTACTCCTACCATGATCGAAGCCGCCGACGCCACCATGTAGGTTGGCCGCCAGAATTTCGTTTAACTCGGGATTCAGAGCCTTGAGTGTAGGAACCAGGGTCGTAATGCTGAGCCTCGGATCTTCAAGGGATGCGGGATGTACGTCTTCATTGTCTGGTTGATCTCGCAGAGCTTCCTGCTCAATGGTGACGCAGCGCCAGTGATCGAGGCCTGCACGCCGTTCCACTGCCCCGGCCTCGCGCACGTGCGGGGGACATTGCTGGCAGATGTCGCGGCGAAGATGACCGGACGCACACAGCCAGGCTGTCAAATCGGAGTTCCCGACGCGAGTGGCCTTTGAGTGCCCGACGTGTATCGCGCTCCTTCTGTTGTTCTTCCCCCCTCGTCCTCCCCTTCCTTTCCCTCCGCTGTCCCTGCCAACGGCCCCGTTTCTCCCTTCCGCGTCTCACTGCCCCCGTCCAAGCGGCCGATGCTCATCAGCGGCTGCTGGCACCCTTTCCCCCTTCTCCTGCTCCACCTTTCCCTCCTCCACCTTTCCCTCCTCCACCTTTCCCTCCTCCACCTCCTCCTCCTCCTCCTCCTCCTCCTGCTCCTCCTCCTGCTCCTCCTGCTCCTGCTTTTCCTCCTCCTCCTCCTCCTCCTCCTCCTCCTCCTGTGGCACCTCTCAGCCTTGAGTGCACCCTCCCGCTAAGCCGGTGAGGGAAGCTGGGAAGCCCTCTGCTGGCGGAGGTGGTTCCGCTGTGCCACACGCCGGGAGAGGAGCAGGAGCAGTCAGATGGCCACCGCAAGCGGTTCGAGTTCCTCCTCTGGCTTCCCTGCCCCTCCCATTGGCCCTTATTTAGCGTTTCGAGGGAACCGCGAGACCTCGGTACCAGTCTGGGAGGGGCAGGAGCGGTCAGATGGCCCCCGCAAGGTGCCCGAGTTCCTCCTCTGGCTTCCCTGCCCCTCCCATTGGCCCTCCTGTACGTAGATTCTCGCGGGAGCCGCGAAACCTTGCCGCCAGTTTGCCCGTCTCGCGCGCGGCGCTGGGCCCTGCTGTGCGCGCCGCCTCTCCGCCGGGGCGTCGCTCGACCCGCCCGCGCGTTTCCAGGCCTTTCTGGCCCTCCCGCCCCCTGTGCCAGCAGGCGGCGCGCCAATCACACTGGGCGCCACCCTTGGATCAAGGCGGCCCCACTTGGCGCCGGGTTCCGCGAAGAGGAAGGGCACGTCGCCCCCCAGGCTGCGCGCCTTCTACGGGGGGCCGCTCGGTGGGGGCAGCGCGGGTGGCTCCCGACAGGCCGTCCGTGCTCGAATCGTGAACCCAGCTGCCATAGCAGCGCGCAGAGCTCGCAATTATAGACATGATCGACCTGGGAGCTCCACTGCGACGTCTTGTGTTGTCTTGTCTTGTCTTGTCTTGTCTTGTCTTGTCTTGTCTTGTCTCGTCTTGTCTCCTCCTCCTCCTCTTCTCCTTCTCCTGCTCCTGCTCCTGCTCCCCCTGCTCCACCTCTCCCTCCTCCTCCTCCTCCTCCTGCTCCTGTTCCTCCTCCTCCTCCTCCTCCCCATCCTCATCCTCCTCCTCCTCCTCCTCCTCCTCCTCCTCCTCCTCCTCCTCCTCCTCCTTGGTCCTCGTCGCTCCTCCTGCTGCTGCTCCTGCTGCTGCTCCTTCTCCTCCTCCGAGTCTCTCCGCGTCGCTGCTCCCCTCCTCCTCCTCCTCCTCCTCCTCCTCCCTCCTCCTCCTCCATGGTCGTCGTCCTCGCTCCTCTCCCTGTTTGTCTGTTCTCCCCCTCCTTCTCTTCCTCCTTCCCCCCCGCCTTCCTCCTTCCTGCCCCCTCTCCGCCTTCCTCCTCCTCCCCCCTCCCCGCCATTCCTTTCCCGTCCCTGCTCGCTTTTGCCTCCTTCGCAGTGCTCCGCCCATGCTCTCTCCTCCGTTTCCCCTCTCCCCCTTCCCCCTTCCCCCCTTGCTCGTCTCCCTGTTTCTTAGGAGAGAGGATCGAGCATCGAGGTTTGCTGAGCGCTTTCTGCCCACCCCTAGGTTTCGAGGGTACTTCCATGGACGTCCCGGGACCTGTTCATATTTCGGGGAGCCCCCTTTCTTGTCGCACCTGTCTCTCCCCTTTCCTTTCCTTCCCTTCCCTTCCCTTTGACCCACTCCTCGATTTCCTGTTTCCGTCCCTTTGGAGTGGAACCTTCGATGTTCTTTCTGGGAGGACACCTTGAAGGTCACGCCTATATCCGGTTGAAGGCTTCTCCTCCCGCCCCCTTCCTGGCTGTCGCTCGTGGCTCCACGCTCTTGTTCCAGCGGCCCTCTTTTCTCTTGTCTTTGTCGCTGACCTGGTACTTTTCCATTTTCCATTACTACGCGGTGCACGCGCTGACCAGACTCAACACCACGACGCTGGAGTCGCCAAGGTGTGCGTTTGCCGCAGCTCACGGTCGGCGTTTGGAAGGTGCCTCGCGCCCCCCAGCCGTCTGACGACTTCGAGGCGTCAGCTTTCGTTTCCCGTTGCAGCAGCGCCGGGCCCCGCCTTTTCTTCTTGCGGTCGCTCGTCCTCCCTTGCTCTTCCAGCTCCTCGACCTCTCCCACGTCGACCCCCTCGACCTGCTGCTGCTGCTCTTTCTAACCCTCTTGATCTCTTCGTCCTCCTCCCAGTGCTCCTCTTGGACCTCCGCCTTGTCCTCCTCGACCCTGTGCTTCTTCTATTCTCTGTGAGCAAGCTCCTGCTGTCTCCGCAGCTTCTCTGCCCAAGTGCCCCCCCGTCGGCCGCGCGTGCGGACGCCTTATGCAGGCGCTCGCACAAGCGGCTCTCGGAGGCGCTGGGGAGATCTTCTTCAGGGGGCTGCGGGCCGCGCTCTACGAGCGGCTCGTGTCCGCCCCCCTCTCTGTGCTTCAGGACCCAGGGCCTCCTGCGCCGGCCTGGTCCATCCAGCAGGCGGACTCGTCCGAGGGTGAGGGGGCTTACTGTCCCCTCCCTTCGGCGGGTTCCGCCTGCCCCACCGTCTGCCTCGGGCTGGCGGTGGATCTGAGCGGCGGGGTCTCTCCCTGGCTGCTCAGCACGGTCGTCGCCCTCCTTTGGGTGACGGCCGCGTGCAGCGCCTGCGCAGGCTGCTGCTTCGGGCTGCTGGGCCCGCACGTGTGGCGGAGACTCAGGGCCTCCGTCTGGCCGCGCGGAGCGGTGCCTGCCTCCCTTGGGCAGGACCGCCGTGCGGCGCGAGCGCTGGCTTACGGGGTTCCGCCTCGGCCTCGAGCGCTCGAGCGGGCAGACGCCCAGCATTCGGGGAGCAGCTCCCACGGCAGCACCCATTGATGGCCGAGCTGCCACCAGTCGGCGGAGGGCCTCTATGGCCCGAGCTCTACCCATTCGCGGCTCCCACGGCTCGCGGCTACGCACGATGGCGTTTAGACGACGGCGACACCAGCTGGGCAGCTATCCCCCTCGCGTCTCGAGAAGGGGGCATCCTTCTGGCCCTGCCTGGCGCCTTTCGCCCTACGGCGGAGCTCGAGGCTGCCGAGGCGGGGGGTTTTGCTGGGATGATAGGCCCTTTCCAGCTAGTGGACGTCCAGCTCCAGGGGGCCGCTTCGCGGCCGCTCGCCACTACTGCATCCGTCCTCGTCGTGGATATCGAGGTTGCAGAGCTCGAGCTCGAGTCGCTTTACCCTCTAGAGGTCGGCGAGGACGCAGCCATCGTTCCCTTCGCCGAGGTGCGGGGCCGCGTCTATTGGCCTCATCCTTCAGGGGTTCGGGTGCTTCGCGAGGGTTACGCACGCTTGCACGGCGCCCCGCCTACCGCAGGGGAAGAGCCGCTCCCAGGGGCCGATCGGGCTACTCCCTATCACTCTGCCGACGAGATGGAGGAGCCCGAAGGGTTCGCGGCCGACGAGGAAGCCGAACGCACGGCCCCAAGTGCGCGATCTCCCGCGGACGCTGGAGCGCCGCGCGGCCCGCCCGCGAAGCGCGCGGCCACAGCCGCGCCGCCACGGGTCGCGGGTCCCGCTCCGATCGCTCCTGGTGCCCCTGCGGCGGCTCTGGACGACGGGGCTCCTATGACTCGTGCCGAAGTAGCTGCCGAAATGCGCGCTTTGCTTGCAGCCCACGCGGCCTCCACGATGGTCGGCCGACCCGAGCCGCTGGGCTCCGCTCCGGCTGCTCGGAGCGATCGGCCCGAGGTGCCTCAGCTTTTCAGCGACGAAGCGGTGCGCCTCGGGCTGGATCCTGCGGGGATCGAGGCCGCCCTGTCCCACGCGCCCGTGGCTCCACAGCGGGTCTCCGCGCGTCCCAAGGGTCCGACCTCCGCGCTGGTCTCGGCGTGGGAAAAGGCGCGCTCTCTTGCTGTCCCTCGGGCCCCTTCGTCCGGTTTCGGAACGATGGGTCCCCCGCCGCCACCTGGGCTAGCCCATCCCGCTGCGGCCGACGGCTTTGCCGAGGTGGGCGGCGCCGACGGGTCAGAGCCGCCCCATGCGGCCAATCCGACGGACCTCAGCCTCATGCTACAGTGCCTGCACCAGTCCCTCCTTCTGCAGCAGGGGCGGGGCCATCGCCCAACCGTCCATCCGCTGCTGGGGACCCTGAGCGACTCAGCTCAATCTCCGCCCGCGAGTTCGGGCGACCCCGCGCCCGCATCGGCTCAGATGGGGGGCATTGCTCGGAGGCGCGAGTGGCAGCAAGCGCTGATACAGCACGGCCCCGACGTGCGAGGGCTGATGAAGGAGAATTTGGCCCGCGTTCTGGGCGTGGAAGTCAGCGCCGTGACCCCCATGGCCATGCATCAGTACTTTCGGGAGCACAGTCCTTTGGGGGCTCAGCCGACGACGCACGAGTTGTTGACGCATTTCGCCTTCCTCAGCGCCGAGCTGTGGCGGGCCTGCGAGGAGGGCAACCCCGAGAGAGTCCAGACTCTTCTGACGTGTCAGTGTATGTTCATCGACCAGCTGGCGGGGGACCGCGGCTATCTCGAAGCCGCCTGGTTCCTCACGGGACTGGAGCCTCCCCCGTGTCGCGTGACCAGTCGTCACACGGAGCGCGAGGCCCAGACCCCGTTTTCACCCCTGGTGGATCCTCGCTGGCTGTCGGCGCAGGGCGAATACGTGAAGGAGCTGCAAGCATTTCGGGCGCGTCTCGACGCCGAGCGCGCCGTCGCGCTCCCCAAGCATCCACCTCACCAGCCCAAGCAGCCCAAGGTTTCGAAGCAGCCCTTCAAGTCCCAGGGTGCTTCCAAGGCACCGAAGGCGGTGCCCAAGAAGGACTGAAGGCGCCTTTGGCGCCCGCCTCCTGGAAGGGTGGGCCTTCGCGGGGCCGGGGTACGCCGCCGCGCACAGACTGCACCGACGCTGTTGCGGTTGCTAGGCGCGTTTGGGCACAGCGCGGGCGTGAGGGTAGGAATGCGCTCTTCCAGCGATGCTGTTGCGGCCCCGCAGGGAGGAGTACGTTCCGCCACCGCGCCCTTCGCTCTGCTCCGAACCGCTTCTCGGATCCCTTCGGCCATTTTGGCCGACGCTTGCCTCAGTCGAGCGCGCCCTCCAGGGGGCCTGCAGCCCCTGAGGTTGGTGTCCCTGCTGGTGCCTGTTCTCCTTCAAGCACCCCTGCTGCTCTTGCCAAAGTCGCGCCATTCGTCGCTGACTTGTCTGCCTTGCTGCGCCTGTTCCCAGGCGCGAACATTGATATCACCCACTGGGCAGCAGCGCTGTCCCAGGTTGGGATGGGTGCTCGATGTTCTCTTGGATCTTTCTCCCGCTCATCTATGCGTGCAATGGACAGGGACGGCCCGTACCTTTTGGGGCCGCCTCCCCGCGATCCTTGGCCGTGCCCGCCTGCTCCACCTCTTGGTCCCCCGCCTGACGGCTTGTCGGCGAGGCGCAGGGAGCGCTGGAGACTGCGGCGCGCGGCGCGGACGCTCGCGCAGTATTCGGTTATTGCGTTGAACTGGCTCACCTTGGGTCACCCCAGCCTCGCTCCCGCCGAGGCTCGCGTCCGCGCCACGGTCTCGCCCTGCCAGGAGGGCGTCCGCACCCGTATCGAACGGTTGTGTCGGATCGCAGTTCGCCTCGCCCGTGGCGGCAAGAGCGACTTAGGTCGAGCCTTCGCCAAGTTCGACTCCACTGAGGTCTCGCTCCATGGCCTGGCCACCCATGTTGCAGCTTTGGAGGCCTCTTTCACCTCCTCTTCTTCCGTACCCGCCCCCATGCGGCACTGCCCGACCGGCGCTCCTCCTGTGCCTGGGTCGTTGGCGACTGCGGCGGCTTGGGACTCCACCCAGGCCGAGCCCTTCGATTTGAAAGTCAGGGCGTCTCGCATCAAGTGGGATTATTCGCCAGAGTTTGATCCCGTTCCCTTCCTCTCTGACGCTCGAGTCCGCGAAGCTTTCATCGATCCTGAGGTTATGCGGCTACCGGCATCAGAGTGGCCTGCTGGCCAGAAGGGTGCGCGCGTCCATATGGACCGCGCCGAGCTGTGGGCCCTACTCCAGAAGTGGGATGCCTGCGGCGCCCTGTACCTGACTCCTGCTTCGGACCTCGCCTGGGATGAAGCCTGTGGAGCTTTCAGGGTACCGAAGGACAGCGATTACGACAGGCTGATCCTGAACCCCACGGTCGTGAACAGCCGCTGTGCTTCAATTTCGTCCAGCACCCAGCGCCTTGGCCAAGGTTTCCTGCTGTGCCGTTTGGGGCTGGCACCTGGGGAGTGGCTGGCAGTTTCTTGTGACGACCTACGGGAGTTTTACTATACTTTCCGCGTCCCCCCCGCGCGCGCCAGACGTAACGCCCTGCGCGTTCGCCTGCCATCCTCGCGTTTCAAGGCCTTTCGAGCCTGGCGCCCCGAGCTGGAAGGTGTGGATGTCGCGCCCTGCCTCAATGCTCTGGCGATGGGCGACAACATGGCTGTGGAGATTGCCAACTCTGCGCATGAAGGCGTCTTGCACAGCTTCGGGGCTTTGCGGCCTCACGAGCAGGTTGTCCACCGCTCGCCCTTCCCGCGGGGCCCGTTTGTCGAGATGCTGAATATTGATGACCATACAGGTTTTCAGAAGCTCTCGTGGCGTGGCTCCGCTCCTCGCCCCGACGACCCGTGTCGCCGTGATCGTGAGGTCTTTGCCGCCTGTGATGCGGGTTACCCGCGCGTGGGCCTGATACAGCATCCAGGCAAGCGCGCGCGCGGCGAAACGCACAAGGTGGTGGTGGGCGCCGAGGTGGAGGGGCGCATAGGCATCGTCTGCGCTCCTCTTGTGCGGACGGTGGCCCTGTGCAGGCTGACCCTGATCCAAATCTACCTCGGGATCACCACCCGCTCCCTGCTAGCCTCTCTGGTGGGCTGCTGGGTCCAGGTCTTCCTCTATCGCCGCCCGATGCTCGCCATCTTTACGCACGTCTACAACTTCTTGTCGCGCCTGGCAACCGAGGACGGCATCGAATACGACCTGCCCCCTTATGTTCGCGACGAGCTCCTGGCCTGCACCTTCTTAGCCTTTACGGCTATAACCGACCTTCGGGCGCAGCCTTGCCCCGAGTTGTTCGGTGCGGACGCGTCTCTCGGCTGGGGGGGCGTTGTCCGCGCTCCTATCAGCCCGCAGCTCTCTGCCGAGCTGTGGCGCAGATCGGAGCACGGGGGGTGGCACACGATTCTGCACAATCGGAGCCTCCTCGCCGTGCTCAGCCGCGGCGTGCCCTTGGGCCCTGAGCTCACCCAACTGCATCACGACCTGGGGCTCCCTTCTATTGAGCCCCCCGTCGCGCCGCGTTGGGTCACCGAGCTATCAGAGGCGCTGCGCTTTCGGCTCGCGTACAAATGGGAGTTCCGCATGCCTCGTCACATCAACATCCTTGAGACAACAGTGTATAAGAGTCTGTGCAAATACTGCTGTGTTCGCCTCCCTGACTCTCGGATCCCCGTTCTCCTGGATTCAAAAGTGGCTTTGGGCGCGACCGCGCACGGGCGCAGCAGCTCTCCTGGTCTATCTCATGTTCTCTCGACCACTTTGCCCTATGTGATAGGAGGAGGTTTATATATGGGAGGCATGTACGTGCCCACGGACGTGCATAGGGCCGACGATCCCACGCGCAACCGCGCGGTGAGGCCCCCGTCCCGTGACCCTCCCGCCTGGTTAGTGGAAGCCGAGAGAGGAGAATTTACTCGCTTTGATTGCATCGCGTACGCCGACTCTCGCTCGCCATTCCCTACCTGTCTCTGGGGCCGATTTGTTGCGCAGCTTGTGGCTCGAGGCCCCGAGGGGTTGCTCAGCCACCGTTGGGCGGCCGCCCCCCCCCTCCCGGTGGGTGCGGGCATGGCCGCCGACGCCGCCGGCGACGGCGCCCAGGGCGAAGCCCTCGACCCCTCGGGCGCCGCCGAGAGCATCAGCGAAGCTGCTCTCGCCAGCGGAGAGCGTCGCGGGCCTCGCAACGCGCTCTTCGCTGACTGCGATCGGCGTCTCACATCCACAGCAGACGCCACGCCCAAAGCGTCTGCGTCCTCGGCTGGCGGCTCGCACGGCCCCGACCCTGTCGCCGCCAGCGCTGGTTCGGCTCCCCCCGCCGCCAAGCGTGCGCCGCCCCTGGCCCTCCGCTCCAAGGCCGCGGCGGCCCCTCCGCCTGCGATCGGGGGGGGCTCGTCGCGCGTCGGCTCGCGGGAAGCGCCAAAGGGGGCCACGGCTGCTACCCCCCGCGTCTTCCAGCGAGCGGCCAGGGTGAGCGCCTCTCGCCAGCTGCTTGGCGTCGTGGACGGGGCCTCGCGCAGCACCATTGAGGCCGCCTTCAGGCGCCAGTCCCTGGTCTACCATCCAGACAGGACTCCTGCACACTTGGGGGCCGACGAGCGAGCAGCCCGCGCGCTCAAGTGGAAGCAGCTCTGCGACGCCAAGTCAGTGCTGCTCCAGGCCCTCTCGCAGGCCGCCGCGCCGCCCGCCGCTCCTAGCACGGGCGGTGACGGTCCTGCCGCTCGCGCCTTCGCCCAGGCAAAAGCGGCAGGGAAGGGCGCCCGCAAGGGCAAGCTGGCTCCTGGGTCGGCCATGGCCCTTCAGGCGCTCGAGGAAGCGGTCTCTTCGCGGGTCGCCCTGGCGAGTGCCGAGCTGGCCCCTCGGGCTGCCCTCCCCGCCTCGGGTGCGCCTCTCCCAAGCAGGGTTTCGTCTGCCCTCGCGACGCGGGCGGCTGAGTCTGATGCCATCCTCGCCTCCGCCGTGTCGCGCGGCCGCGTGGAGCTCGACGCACTCCGCACCGCGCGTGCCGACGCCACCAGGCGCACGGTGCAGGCTCCAGCACGCGGCGAAGGCGAGCGTGCCGTCGCTCGTGCTGAGCTCGCGAAAGGGATGGCCGACCGCGCCTACTTCCGTCGCTTGCGCGAGGCCGCCAGTCGTGAGGCCGCGGCCTTGCCGCGTACGGCTCCCGTCCAGCTGGGTCGGGATTGGCGCAAAACTCTGCGCGCCGTCCTGCACAACGCTGAGGTCTCGACGGGCCTCGCCAACGCGGATCGCGCCGCTCGTGCTGGGGACGCCCCCGCGTCGTCTACTGGGCGCTCTCTGGCCGAGGTGGAAGCTGAGGACCCGCGCACCTTGGCGAGGCCTGCCGACGACCCAGCGTCCAGCTTCAGCCGTCGCGAGGGGCGCGCGGTCCGCGCCCGCCTGGGCCCGCGGGACGAGGCTGTCGAGGACCAGCCCAATCGCGGTGATCACGCGCCACACTCCGCCTCGCGCACGGGCGCCGCGCGCAACAAGCGCGCCAAGAAGCAGCGGCGAGCTTCGACGGCGGCGCTACCCGCCCCTGAAGAGGGAGCCGCCACGACGCCGGGCCGCAGGGCGCGTCGCACTGCTAATGCGCGTCGCTGGGCAGGCGCGGCACGCCCCAGCTCCGCCGCGGGAGTGGGCCCTCCACCGCGGAGCCGCAGCCCTGCCCGCAGCCGTGCGCGGTCTCCGAACCCGTACGGGGCTGATCACACTTCCCCCTCGGGAGGCTGCTCCTCGCCTCCCATCGACGTCTCGAGCGCGCCTGAGGAGCCGTCGGGGCCGCCGGCGGGGGAGGCATCGGAAGGCCCGCACACTCCTGAGGGGTCTCCTCCAGCGAGCGCCCGCAGCCGCTCGAGAGCGGAGCCCGCGTGCGAGGAGGACTCACCGACGGAGCTCGAGGACGTCGTTTTGAGTGCCCTCACTGACTCCTCGGTGGACCTCGAGCGCGTCGTGGCGGGCCTTAACCCTGAGGCCCTCCGCCGCTTGCAGGCGGCCTTCCCTCGCCGCGCGGAGGCCTCCCCGCCCGCCGCTCACGCTGCGGCTCGCAGCCGCTCTCGGGGCCGCGGCACGCGTGCTGGCTCCGAGACGCCGCGGCCCGTCCCCCCGCCGCCATCGCCACCCCGTCACCACTCTGATGGGCGTGCGGCGTCGCGATCCCGTGCGTCGCCTGGGCGTCGCGTGGTGCGCTCCCCTCGAGTCGCTCCGAAGCGTCGCCCGAGCCCCGCCACTTCGCAGCGGGCAGCCAGCTCCCGCGCGGACTCCGCTGCTCAGGCCCCTCCGACTTCGGTAGGCATGCGCTCTTCCAGCGATGCTGTTGCGGCCCCGCAGGGAGGAGGGCGTGCCGCCGAGAAAGGGGGGTCTTCGAGCGGCTTCGCGCTTGGTCGAGCTTCTGAGCCCGAGCTGCCTCTCAGCGGCTCTCACAGCGGTGACGCTGGAAGCGCCGCGGCTGCAGCCTTCGCAGCGCGGCGCACGGCCTCGGCGGCCACTGAGCAGCCCTTGCCTCCAGGGGCCGCCAGCGCCCTAGCGTGGCGCCTCAACCTAGGCGGTGAGAAGATCACAGTGGTGAGGTGGGGACCCGCCTGGCAAGGTGCTTTCCAGAGCGCGGCGTCGTGGCTGAGGACTTTTGCACCCGCAGGGGCCGCCGAGCCTGAGGGCAAGGATGACCTGCACTGCCTCCTGCGGGCCTTGCACGCCTACAAGCGCCTGTTTCAGACAGGCGGCGCCGAGCCGATTGACGAGGCCTCGTGGCTGCATCCTTACGTGGCCATCGTCGAGCCCGAGGCGATCCCCGCGGATGCTGACCTCCAGGCCATGGGGGCGGGCGCCATCCGTGGCATCGGGCTCGGCTCAAAGATCGAGCAGCGGCGGCGCGCGGGCAAACTGGCCTGCCTTTTCGACCTTCTGTACCACGTGCAGGACAGTCACGGCGCCATCCCAGCAGCGCTGTGGGGATCCCATTCCCCTCCGTCCGAGATCCTCGACGCCTTCGCGGAGGTGGTGCCCGTGCCGCATCATTCGGGCCTCACGTCCTCGGCAGCTCGTTCCGAGCTTGCCGAAGCAGCCGCAGCTGCGCGTGCCGAGCCGCGCCCGCCTTTTGACTGGCCGACCCTCGAGAGAGGGGACGCTCTGCCAGCCGAGATCGAAGCAGGGGCTCGCCGTGCCTACCGTAACATGGGCGGGTCCTTCAGCTCGGCGCGGGCGATGCTGGCGGAGGCGTCGGGGTTCGAGACCGACGGGCGGGACGCCCTCGTTCCGCCCTTCTACGCGTCCAGGCGCAGGAGGGCCGCCACGGTGATCAGCTCTCCAAGCCCTGGCCGCCCTGCGCTCATCCTGTGGTGCGTCTGCGGCCTCTGCATCTCTCTGGGAGCCGCGGCGCCGACCGCAGGCCAAGGGCTTAGTCGGGCTGCGCCGTCCGCGCCCGCTCGCCCTCCGCGCACTCCCTTTGTGCGCGATTCTCACCTCACCTCCGCGTATCTCGACCGTCGCTCGAGATCGATTGATGCCTTCGAGCTGTGGTTAGCAGAACACACTGGCGTGCCACCCGCCACACTTTACCGAAGCGGGATACTTCTCGCCCGTTTCCTCGCGACCTTCGGCGTGTGGCTTCATGATGCAGGTTTCCCTCATTATATTTTGGTCCATGCCATCTTGGGAATCCAAAGCGCCCATCCGCATTGGAAGGCCTTTCTGACAGAAGCTTGGGACGTAGCGAAACAATGGAAGCTTGCGGAGCCGCCAAAGCTCCGTCCCCCCTTGCCACGCGCGCTGCTGCGCGCCATGGTCGGGCTCTGTCTCGCCTGGGACTGGCCTGTGATGGCGGCGCTGCTGCTCATGGGCTTCACGATGTTCCTCAGGCCTGGCGAACTGCTGGCGTCACGCCGCTGTGACCTGTCGCTTCCATGCGACCGTCTCGAAGTCGAAGGGGATGCTTTTCTTTCAATTCTTGTTCCAAAGACCAGAAGAACGTACCCGACGCAACATGCTCGCTGCTCCGATCGGGGCACGGTGAAGATATTGAGTCAAGTGTTTGGAAGGTTGGCTTCCACCGATCCTCTCGCCCCCTTCGGTGCGAGCGGCTTCCGTACTCGGTGGAATCATCTGCTTTTGGCTCTGGGCGTCCCTCTTGCCAAAGCAGGTCAGGGGCTCAACCTGACGCCCGCTTGTCTGCGGGGCTCTGGCGCAACAGACTTCTATATCGCTACGGAAGACGTCCCTCGCGTCTTCTGGCGTGGGCGTTGGCGTCAGGCTTCCAGTGCCGAGCGCTACCTGCAAGCCGCCGCCGCCTCTACAGTTCTTGCTGCGCTGCCCGAGCACGCGCGGGCTCGTATCTTGTTCTTCGCCACCGCCAGCGACCGCCTCGTCGCTTCTTTCCTCCAAGTCGGCCCCGCCGCTTGGCCTGCCCTGCTTGCGGCCGCCCGCCAAAACCTTGTCACTTCGCAAGGTCCTTGAGCACGGGTATGGCTGCCTCGCCGACATCGGCGACCAGACGGACTCCACCGTCTGACGCGCGGCGCCCCGGCTTGAGCGCGCGGGACGGGCCTGCCCATTTTGGGCCGCCCCGCGCGCGCACGCCGCGGCCGCGCACGGAGACAGCTCGCTAGCGCGCGAGCGGGAGAATGCTTCTTCTATTCTCTGTGAGCAAGCTCCTGCTGTCTCCGCAGCTTCTCTGCCCCCCTCCCTCCTCTCCCATTCTAAGGCTGACGGGCGCTGCCTCGCCGACATCGGCGACCAGACGGACTCCACCGTCTGACGCGCGGCGCCCCGGCTTGAGCGCGCGGGACGGGCCTGCCCATTTTGGGCCGCCCCGCGCGCGCACGCCGCGGCCGCGCACGGAGACAGCTCGCTAGCGCGCGAGCGGGAGAATGTTCCTCCTCAGCCTCCTCCTTCTCGACGTTCTCTCTTTCTCGACGTTCTCCGCCTTCTCCTCCTCCTCCTCCTCCTCCTCCTTCTCGACGTTCTCCTTGATCATCTTGCTCCTCCTACCCCTGCTGCTCTTCGACCTGTCCCTCGACCTCCTCCTCCGCCTCCTATTGCGAAGGCCTTACGGCCGGTGCCGCCGTCTCTGAATTGCGACGACGACGACGACGACGACGACGAGCGCTCTTGGGGGCCTCTTGGGGGTAGTTTGTGGGCCTCTTGGGAAGCTCTTAGAGGCCGCTTGGAAGCCTCGTGGGGGCCTCTTGGGGCTTCCTGGGGGTCTCTTGGAGGGGGCCTGGGACGTCTTGGAGGCTTCTTGGACGGTCTTGGGGCTATCTTGGGCGTTTTCGGCCGATCTTTGGGCGACTCGGGGCCCTCTTGGGCCGTCTCGGGGGCCATCTTGGGCATTCGGACCTCATTTGGAGTGTTTTCGAGGTTTCTAGGCCGCCCGAGGAAAAACGAATCTGCCCCCCCACCCCCCCCGGGACCCCCCCGGGACCCCCCCCGGGACCCCCCCCGGGACCCCCCCCCCCTGGGGAAGGGATCAAAGGGAAGGGGCTTCCCTTCGACTCGATTACGACACTGCTAGATTTTTCTCTCGCTCACGAGCCTGAGAAGGAAGCTGCAGGGAAAGGGGACGACGGAGGCGACGACCGACGGAGACGACGACTCGAACAGCCAAGCCCCTCGCACACGCCGACAGGGTCGGCGGATTTCTTCCACCTCCGTCTCTTCGCCATCCTCCTTCCTTTCCTTGCCGCCTGGGCAACCTGCAGATGCCGCTCTCGCCTTCCGGGAGATCCTGGAAGATTTTGGAGCGTGCCATTGAAATATGGAAGGGGAGGGAGGAGGAGGAAGAGGAGGAGGAGGACGAGGAGGAGGAGGAGAAGGATCGGTTTGGTCTGGCTGTCCTCGAAGGCGCGAGTCACGCTCCAAAATGCCGGGCTTCTTTGGGAAACTACCGCGTGAGGAGGAGGAGGAGGAGGAGGAGGAGGAGGAGGAGGAGGAGGAGGAGGAGGGCGTCGCCATTTTTGCCTCAAGGCTCGGCGAGGAGGCGAAGGAGGAGGAGGAGGCGGGGGCCGAGGCGAAGGCGGAGGAGGAGGAGAAGGAGGATGAGGGGGAGGAGGAGGATGAGGAAAACGATGAGGAAAATGATGATGATGATGATGATGATGATGATGATGATGATGATGATGATGATGATGATGAGGACGCTGATGATGATGCTGATGATGATGGTGGTGATGATGATGAGGGCGAAGATGATGATGCTGATCATGATGATGCTGATGCTGCTTATGATGATGATGATGGTGATGATGATGATGATGCTGCTCATGATGATGCTGCTGCTGATGATGGTGATGGTAATGACAATGATGGTGGTGATGATGACGATGATGATGATGACGATGATGATGCTGATGATTACGAACATGATGATGACGGTGATGGGGGTTGTAGTGGTGACGGTGGTGGTGGTGATGAATGAACATGACGATGAGGATGATGACGACGATGACGATGCCTACGACGATGATGATGCTGATGATGATCATGGTGATGATGCTGATGATGATAATGATAATGCTGATGATGATGATGAAGATGATGCTGATGATGCCGATGGTGATGATGATGATTCCGATGATGATGATGATGGTTGTGATGATGACGATGATGCTGATGCGGCTGATAATGAGGATGCTGACGACGATGATGCTGCTGATGATGATGATGATGCTGATGCTGCTGCAGCTGATGATGATTCCGATGATGATGATGCCGTTGATGATGATGATGATGATGATGATGATGATGATGATGATGACGCCGATAGGATCGTGCTGCTGCTGATAATGAGGAGGAGGTGTAAGCTGATGATGATGTTGGTGATGGCGATGCTGATGATGATGAGGCCGATGCGGATCATGAAGACGATGATGATGATGCTGATGATGCTGCTGCTGGTGATGATGATGATGCTGATGATGGTGGTGGTGGTGATGATGAGGATGGTGATGTCGATGATTATGGTGCGGATGCTGTTGCTGATGCTGATGCTGATGATGATGGTGCTGATGATGGTGATGGAGATGCTGCTGCCGATGATGATTGATGATGATGATGATGATGATGATGATGATGATGATGATGATGATGATGATGGTGGTGGTGGTGGTGGTGGTGGTGGTGATGATGATGATGATGATGATGATGATGATGATGATGATGATCGGATCATTATGGTGATGCTGATGATGCTGCTGCCGATGTTGATGGTGATGATGATGCTGATGCTAATGATGATAGTTTTGATGCCGATGAAAAAGCTGGTGCTGATGCGGATGATGATTATGCTGATGGTGATGGCGATGATGATTGATGATGCGAATGATGATGCTGATGATGGTGGTGATGATGATTCTGCTGATGATGATGCTGATGCTGATGACGATGATGCTGTGGATGATGCGGATCATGATGATGATGATGCTGATGATGATGCTGCCGATGATGCTGATGATGACGACGATGATGATGACGATGATGATGATGGTGATGGTGACGATGATATGATGACGATAATGATGATGCTGATGATGCTGCTGCTGATGATGATGCTGATGATGATGATGCTGACGATGATGATGATGATGATGATGATGATGATGATGATGAGGTTGATAATGATGATGACGCTGATGCTGCTGATGATGATACTATGATGGTGATGATGCTGATGCTGATGCTGATGCTGATGATGATGGTGATGATGATGATGCTGATGCTGATGATGATGGTGATAATGATGACGATGATGCTGATGCTGCTGATGATGATGATGCTGATGCTGATGATGTTAATGATGACGTGTACAATGATGATGCTGACGATGATGATGCTGCTGCTGATGATGATGATGATGATGATGCTGATGCTGATGCTGATGCTGATGCTGCGGCTGCTGATGATGATGCTGCTGCTGATGATGATGATGATGATGATGATGGTGCTGATGCTGATGCTGATGCTGATGCCGATGTTGATGGTGATGATGATGCTGATGCTGATGCTGATGCTGATGCTGATGCTGATGATGATGATGATGATGATGATGATGATGATGATGATGATGATGATGATGATGATGATGATGATGAGGAGGAGGAGGAGGAGGAGGAGGAGGAGGAGGAGCAGGAGGAGCAGGAGGAGGAGCAGGAGGAGCAGGAGGAGGATGAGGTGGAGTAGGAGGAGGAGGAAGAGGAGGAGAAGAGGCGGAGGAGGGGGAATGAGTGAATTAATAAATGAGGAGTGCCAACAACGTCCAAGCCGTTCAAGGCGGCGATCAACCGAACAAAGTTGGAGATACGATCCTCATCCTCCTCATTCCTCCAGGCCCCACTACGGACTTGGTCGGCGCGTGCCGGGGCCTCCCAGTGCGGGAGGCTTTTGAACGCGAGGCCGAAGTGCGCGAGGATGCGACCTGGCGTAGGCCCAGGACCCCAGGGAGGTCCTGGGCGGAAGACCGCTTGCGGGGCGGGGGCGGGGGGGGGGTGTCTCGGTCTGAGCATGGCCGCGGCCAGGGCAGAGAGATCCGAGGCCGAGGGTTGCTCAAAGGACCCGAGACGCCACCCAGAACTTCGAAAGCCACCTCGGAAACAGGCCCGCCTGGAGCTTTCTCTTTTGCTGGCGGAGCCCTGTTCCAGCAGCACTGGGGTGGCAACCTTGGGAGAGCGACCGCACAGCACCCCACGCGAAGGCTCCACAGGCCAGGCAGCAAATCAACCTGGGGCCAGCGAGGACCGTGGCTCCAGTCTCATCCTGGACCGAAGCCAGCCTCAAACAATGTCCAGACAGGGCAGGCAGGGCTCCAAGCTCGGGGTCGGCGGCCTCCAGAGCTTCTCCCGAAAGGACTCCACTCAACGCCATCCAAGCTCGGGGATTGGCGGTCTGCCGAGCAGGCCTAGCCCCCCCCCCCCGAACGGGACCTCTCGGGGAGCCCAACGGAGTCAGACCAGCCCCGAGTGGGCTTGACCGCACTGGGCAGACACAGACTTATCTCTCGAGAGTGCGGCCCCTACGGTGCTTGCGCAGTCGGACCATATGGCCTCGACCCCAAAAGCAACACGAGGCAGCATACACACAGCATAGGGGAGCAGCGTCCCGGGGCACGGGCCCGAAGGGCGCCGCGATGGTGCGCCCGTGGTCATCAACCATCACGACGGCCCAGCCCGCACGCCTGAGCGCAGCATCAGCAGGGTGCAACGCAGACCCATCGGTGAAACGCTTACCAGACAGCATGCCGTCGGCGGGTCGTTGAAACCAGCTGATTTCGCACTCTTGCGAGTGAAAAGGCGGCGGAATGAGCTCACGGGGGTGCGGAACAATGCCACAGGCAAATGATTCACTCGCAACCCCGAACGCTCTGACACTCCTCGCAGCAGACCTGGCTTCCTGAGACAAGTGCATTCTGCGATCCGCCTCTCACACCGAGCAAGTGAATCTGCGGTGGAAGATTGTGCCAGCTTCTTCTCCGCACAACCGGCAAAGGTTGGTGCTACAAAGACCATGTCGATGCAGCCTGTCTTGCGGCCAGCGCGTGCCTGAGACCGCTGCACTCAAGCTGTTATGATGTGCCTTGTCCCACGTGGGGGTCCTGCGACTGAACAAACAATCAAGTGGTCGCCAAACAAACAGGCCTGGCCCACGTGTCCGACCTCGTCTTGAGGGCTCAATAGTCTGACATCTCTTGGGAGGCTTGCAATGCCAGGCCAGCCACAGCGGAGGGCGACAGCTTGAGTAAGTCAATCTTCTCTGCGGTGGCCAGCGTGACGGAGCGTGCGGAGTGCGCAGTCCAGCCCAGGTCACCACACGCAAGAACGTACACGTGAGCAGGCGACGTCACACGACTCCCCGGATGCCTGGAGCTGGCTAGCACACGAACCGCATCCTCAAAAACAATTTGCAGAATGGAGATCCTCGGGGTTCCATCCCAAACTGCTCGGGCTCAAAGACCACTTGCCTAAAGTACGAATGCATGGGGTCGATCGTACTCCCCGACGTAACTGAGCGCAACTTGGGACCTACATAGGCCCCTTTCTTGACGGGGGCGAGAGACAAGAGGGCCTGGTTGCGGAGCTTGTGGAGGTGACCCCAAGGCAGCCCTTTAACCGCACAGCCCCACAGAGCACTGGCCTGGCGGCCAGCGCGATGTATAGCCCCGATGGAGGCCCCAGCCCTATGAAGCCTATGCAGCCGAGACGCCCGTCTGAGGCTCACCGAGACCCTCTTGATGGCCACTGGGGCAAACCTGCCGTTGCCATTTCGTCCCAAGACTCTCGATGGTTCCAAGACGTTGGAAGGACTTCTTCCAACGCCCCACGAGCCCCGAGGCCACACTCTTTCTGGACGCAATGAACTTCGACTTTCTCTCGGACGACACCAAGCGCAACGATCGTAGCCCATCCATGAGCTTGCTTCCAGCGGCACCCAATTCTGACATGACGTAAAGCTGGTCCCAATGGACTGCAAACTGATATCGTCGATAACGTTCCTGACTTCTACAGGCGGAGGAGGAGGAGGAGTTGGAGGAGGAGGAGGAAGAGGCGGATGATGATGATGATGATGATGATGATGATGATGATGATGATGATGATGATGATGATGATGATGATGATGATGATGATGATGATGATGATGATGATGATGATGATGATGATGATGATGATGATGATGATGATGATGATGATGATGATGATGATGATGATGATGATGATGATGATGATGATGATGATGATGATGATGATGATGATGATGATGATGATGATGATGATGATGATGATGATGATGATGATGATGATGATGATGATGATGATGATGATGATGATGATGATGATGATGATGATGATGATGATGATGATGATGATGATGATGATGATGACGATGACGATGACGATGACGATGGTGATGGTGGTGGTGGTGGTGGTGGTGGTGGTAATGATGATGAGGAGGAGGAGGAGCAGGAGGAGGAGGAGGAAGAGGAAATAAGAGGAAAGAGGAGGAGAAGGAGGAGCAGGATGAGGAGGAGGAGGAGGAAGAAGAGGAGGAGGAGGGGGAAAGAGAAGCCTCCCGTCGCCCGAACGCCCTGGCAGGCGCCCGCCAGGCCTCGGCAGCGCTGCCACGCCGTGCGGCGTCGCCCTGGCCATTGTTGATGCGCGCTCGCGCGCGCGCTCGCGCGCCCGAGGGCGTCGCCCTCTGCCGCCGTTCGGCGTCGGCGCCGCTGCCGCCGCCGTCCGTGCCGCCGTCGCTGTCGGAGTCGTCCGTGGCCAAGGCCGACCGCTGCTTGTCCCTAGAGCTCTCGTCGCCACGGCTAGACTCTATAGGCTTACGCCACATCCGCCGATCCTTTAACTGAGTTCAAGGTTTTGATGCTTTTCAGTGTTTGGAGGGTTCACGTCGCGCAGTTGGCAGGCTTTTCAAGGCAGTGGCAAGAGCCAGAGGAAATTGCCGATTTCGGCTTTCTCCGTGGACGCGAACCATGTCGCGCGTGACGAGAAGAAGAGCACCTTGAAATGCAAAGCATGCAAATGATACCAGTAGGGCGCCCGTGCCATGGCCCGTAGAAGTAGGAGCAGCGGGGGTGCGAGCGAGAGGGAGGACGAAACCGATGAAAAGAGGAACGCACAGAAGGTGAAAGCGGAGGAGGAGGGGGAGCAGGGGGAATGAGTCAAAGAAGAGGGGGAGGAGGAGTCACGATCTGGTCTTGCGGTGTCACGGGGGCGTCTTGGAGGTAGTGTATGGACCCTTTGGGGGTTGTCTGGGAGCCAGTTGGGAGCCTTTTGGGCCTCGCTTGAGGCTCCCTGGGGCCCTCTTGGAAGTTTCTCGCAGCAGGATGAGGGTATCTCGAAGCCAAAAAACCAAAAAGTTGCCCGCCCGGCTCCCTTTTGGAGCCGTCTGGAGGCCCTCGTGGGCCGTTTTGGGTGCTTCTTGGGCCGTCTTTGGTCCCTCTTGGACCTCTTTCGGCAGTTGCCGAGGCCGTCCTGGGAGGATATGGAAGGTTTCGTGGCCCGTGTCGGACGTTGCGAGACCGCGAAAGGCCAATATTGTAAAAATGAACGTTTTACAAAGGCACTGGGACGATTTCTGCTTCTTGGGGCTCGCTTGGGACGCCTCTTGGGGGCCTCTTGTGTCCTCTTGTGGGCTTCGGAGCCTGGAAGGATATTTCGGCGACTTCGTCGCCCTCTTGAACGGTCAGGGAAGCGTTTTGGTGCCCTCTTGGCTCGTTTTGGGCCCTCTGTTTCCCCATGGTGCGTTCGGCGGTGGGTCGCGCCGGGCGAGGGGGGGGGAGGTCGAGTTGCCGGTTTGGGGTCCCAGGTGGGGGCTCATGGGGGGGAAGAAGCTCACACGCCTAGAGACCCACAAGGGGTCTGCGGATTCCTTTCGATTCGTCGCCGGGAGCAGCGGTATCTGTAACTTTTTCTTTCCCCAGTCGGGGTCGCCAGTGTCGACGCCATCGCCGTCGCCGCCGCCGTCGGTTTCCGCGTCGCCGTCGTTGCTGGGGTCACCCGTGCCAGAAGCGTGATGTGCTTGCCCCGTGCCAACAGGCCCCGCACCGTATGGCCATGCGTTCCATGTCCCCGCGATGAGCTCCTCGAGGCCCCAGCAAATGAAGACAACCTCCCCTGTCTTCTCCTTCTCCCCATGGCTACCCTAGTAGGCAGGGGTGGGGGTGGCCAGGGTACTTCCCGAGGCAGGGCCAGGGGTAAAGCAGTCACGGGCAACTAGCGCGGGGCGTTTTTTTTTTTTTTTTTTTTTTTTTTTTTTTTTTTTTTTTTTTTTTTTTTTTTTTTTTTTTTTTTTTTTTTTTTTTTTTTTGTATGTTTTTTTGTTTGTTGTTATTTCCCAACCATCCTGTGGTGTTGGGTCCTCGTTTTGAAGAGACGGTGCCCCGCGTCCTCCTCTCCTCACCTCCTCCTCCCCCCTCGTCCCTCCTCCCGTCATCATCATCGTCGTCGTCATCATCGTCATCATCGTCGTCATCATCGTCGTCGTCGTCATCATCGTCGTCGTCATCATCGTCATCATCGTCATCATCGTCGTCGTCATCATCGTCATCATCGTCATCATCACCATCATCGCCATCATCATCGCCGTTATCGCCACCATCATCATCATCATCATCATCGTCATCCTCCTCATCATCACCATCACCATCACTATCATCATCATCATCATCATCATCATCATCATCATCATCAACAACAACATGCGTCCCCTGCACCCATGTCGGTACACCCCTCACACGTTTCGTGGCCCCACAGGGAGCTCCACCGAAGGCCCCAGTGCTGCCGCCCGCATGCGTCCCCCACACCCATGTCGGCACACCCCTCACACGTTTCGTGGCCCCTTAGGGAGCTCCACCGAAGGCCCCAGTGCCGCCGCCCGCATGCGTCCCCCACACCCACTTGGCCCACCCCTCACGAGGTTCGTGGCCTCATAGGGAGCTCAGCCGAAGGCCCCAGTGCCGCCGCCCGCATGCGTCCCCCACACCTACTTCGGCACACCCCTCACACGCTTCGTGGCCCCACAGGGAGCTCCACCGAAGGCCCCAGTGCCGCCGCCCGCATGCGTCCCCCACACCCACTTCGGCAACCCCGTCACACGTTTCGTGGCCCCACAGGGAGCTCCACCGAAAACCCCAGTGCCGCCGCCCGTACGCGTCCCCCACACCCACTTCGGCAACCCCCTCACACGCTTCGTGGCCCCACAGGGAGCCCCACCGAAGGCCCCAGTGCCGCCGCCCGCATGCGTCCCCCACACCCACTTCGGCACACCCCTCACGAGGTTCGTGGCCCCTTAGGGAGCTCCACCGAAGGCCCCAGTGCCGCCGCCCGCATGCGTCCCCCACAACCACTTCGGCAACCCCCAGCGTCGTGGTGGTAGAACGTTAGACCTCCTGCTCATGCGGGCGCCGCGCATCGAGTTCTTCCTGGCAGGGCCGCCGGAGGGCTTGCGGAAGCAGCTGGAGCAGTTTGCGGCGCGCACGAAGCGGTGCAGGAGGGAGGCGACGGCCCCGCCAGGGAGCTCGGCTTCACCGCGTTTATCCGCGAGGCCTGACCGGAGGAACGTCTCCCCCGAGCCGCGCCTTCTCTCGACTGCCCGACTAATTGTTTGGCCTCGCGCCGCGGACGACCCGCGCGCGTCGCTGGGACCCTCTCGGGGCGACCAGCGCGCGTCGCGGGAACTCCGTGCTGCGGGCCGCCCGGCGCCTCGTTCGCCCGTCGTCGGTCTACCCAGCGGTCAGAGACTTGCCCGCTATCAGCCAGCCAGTGAGCTAGCCAGCTCTCTCTGCTCCGCGCAGCGGACGACCCGCGCGCGTCGCTGGGACCCCGCCTGGGGCGACCGGCGCGCGTCGCGGGGACTCCGCGCTGCGCTGCGTTCGCAGCCTTGGATTTTTGGAATGCGCGGGCAAAGAGGGAGGAAAATAAGGGACGAAAGCGGGCGTGATCCTCGCAAGGGGCGTGCCGACATGGGCGTCGCGGCGCGCGGGCGCTGCCGTCGGGTTTCCCGTTTCCCGCGGAAGCTGCCTGCGGCGGCCACGCCCAGTGTCACGAGTGTTCGGACAGGCGTGCTCGAGCCATTCACATTCATATACATTTACACTAGGCGTAGCCATGACCGCATTCATGCAAATATACTCGCGCGCAGACCCATTCACACTCAGACTCACTCGCGCTCTGACTCGCCCGCGCTCATTCTTTCGTAATAGACCTATCGTATTCTTTTGCGTTGTGTACCCCCGCCGCACATTTCGGCACGCGCTGCATGCGGTTCGTGGCCCCAGAGGGAGCGCCACATGGGCGTCGCGGCGTGCGGGCGCTGCCATTGGCATTTCTGGGGGGGGGGCTCCTTGCGGCGGCCACAGTCAATTTCACAAGTACTCAGAACCATTTATACTCAAACCGTTCACATTCATATACAAGTACACTGGGCTTAGTCATGCTCCCATTCACGAACATAGACTCATTCGCACGCAATCCCATTCACAAACAGACGCACTCGCGCTCAGACTCATCCGCGTTCAGTCTCTCGTACTCAGAACTATAATCTTCCTTCGCGTTGTGTACCCCCGCCACACATTTCGGCACGCCCTGCATGCGGTTCGTGGCCCCATAGGGAGCGCCACCGAGGAATACATCCACAATTGCGGTATTCGCAACTACGTATGGTTGGGTCCTTCGTCAGGCTAATTTTTTCTCCCCCCAACCATCCTGTGGTGTTGGGTCTTTGTTTTGAAGAGACAGCGCCCGCGTCCTCCTTCCTTCCTTCTCCTCCCGCTGCCTCCCCTCCTCCCCCTCTTTGCCTCAGCCCTCCGCGTGTCTCTCTGTCCGCACACCCCTCACACGTTCCGTGGCCCCATAGGGACTTCCAACTCCGGTCCCAGTGGCGGAACTCGCATGGCGGCCTCGGGCCAATTCGGCACACCCCTCACACGCTTCGTGGCCCCATAGGGAGCTCCACCTAAGGTCCCGGTGGCGGAACTCGCATGGCGGCCTCGGGCCATTTCGGCACACCCTTCACACGTTTCGTGGCCCCATAGGGAGTTCCACCTAAGGTCCCGGTGGCGGAACTCGCATGGCGGCCTCGGGACATGTCGGCACACCCCTCACACGTTTCGTGGCCCCATGGGGAGCTCCACCTAAGGTCCCAGTGGCGGAATTCGCATGGCAGCTTCGGACCATTTCGGCACACCCCTCACGAGGATCGTGGCCCCATTGGGCCAGTGGCGGAACTCGCATGGCGGCCTCGGCCCATTCCGGCACACCCCTCACGAGGATCGTGGCCCCATAGGGAGTTCCACCTACGGTCCCAGTGGCGGAACCATGTCGGCACACCCTTCACACGTTTCGTGGCCCCATAGGGAGCTCCACCTGAAGTCCCAGTGGCGGAACTCGCATGGCGGCCTCGCGCCATTTCAGCACACCCCTCCAAAGGCCCCAGTGGCAGGGTTCGCATGGCGGCCTCGGGCGATTTCGGCACACCCCTCACGAGGATCGTGGCCCCATAGGGAGTTCCACCGAAGGCCCCAGTGGCAGGATTCGCATGGCGGCCTCGGGCGATTTCGGCACACCCCTCACGAGGATCGCGGCCGAGCTCCACCGAAGGCGTCAGTGGCAGCTCTCCTCAAGGCTCTCAGAGCCCTCTCCTGCTTTTGCTCCTCGGTCAGGGGGGCGCCGTCCTCGTCGTCGTCGGCGCCCGCGAAGACGGCCGCGAACGTGTCCCTGAGCTTGTCGCGCTCCGGCGGGAAACCGTGGCCACATAGGGAGCGTGGGCGAAGATGGTATTCACAATTGCCGTATTCACAACTGCCTATGGTTGGGTCTTTCGCCAGGCTATTTATTATTACTATTTTTTTTTGTTTCTCTCTCTCTCTCTCTCTCCCTGTCACTTATTCCCCCCTGGCTTCCCTGACGCAGGGTCCTGGTCGTACATTGGCCAGCGTACTTCCGAAGGAGGCCGCGACAGTCCAGCTCGAAGTAGACGTCCTCCAGGTCAGGAACCCGTTGAGGAAGCGCACAAGCGTGGAGCCCATCACGGAGCAGCTGTCATGGAACCGACGTTCAGGAAGCACGGTTCAGGTCCCCGCGGCAATCCAGCTGCATCAGCGCCAGGCGGGCTGACCCGCCGCGGCCGCGGCTGCCTGTTACCGTCCATGCCCACCGTCAGCTCGCGATGTGCAGCGGCAGAGCTACCCCACTCGGCCTCGCTCGAGAGTCCAGGAGCACGAACAATATGCTGAGGGTGGGCATGACCATGACCGCCCGGCACTGTCACTATGCTCTGGGAGACGGGGCTATCCTCACCCGCACAGGTGTACCAGCAGCCTGCAGCGGTCTCCCAAGGAGGGCGAGGTGTTCTGGGGCGGCCCAGGCGGCCGCGCAAAACCACGCTCCAGGCCAACGGTTCGAAGGCGCGTCCGACGTGCAGACGGCGGCGGGCGGCGCCCCCAACGGGCCTGCGGCCTCTTCGGCATGCCTCTGGGCCCAGCGGGCGGCCGTCCGCCGAGGGCGCAGAGGGCGGCGCGAGGCGCGGGAGGGGCGCCCCAGGCAGGCCGAGGGTGTACCAGACAAGCGCGGCCCTGCGTCTAGGCTTTGACCTGGACCTGCCGAAGCGCCTACATGGGCGGCGCGGCACACTCTCGCCCGGGGGCTGGGGAACGGCCTGCCACGGCAATCATGCCACCTCGAGCCGCCCAGATTATGTTGGCCATGGCGACGGCGACGGAGGCGACGATGATGATGATGATGATGATGATGATGATGATGATGATGATGATGATGATGATGATGATGAGGATGAGGACGAGGATGATGATGATGATGATGATGATGCTGATGATGCTGATGATGCTGATGATGATAATGATGATGATGATGATGATGATGATGATGATAATGATGATGATGCTGATGCTGCTGATGATGATGCTGATGATGCTGATGATGCTGATGATGATGATGCTGCTGATGATGATGATGCTGATGCTGATGCTGATGCTGATGATGATGATGCTGATGATGATGGTGACGGTGACGGTGATGGTGATGATGATGGTGATGATGATGATGAGGATGATGATGAGGACGATGATGATGAGGATGAGGATGAGGATGAGGATGAGGATGATGATGATGATGGTGGTGGTGGTGGTGGTGGTGGTGGTGATGGTGGTGATGATGATTGTGATGAGGGTTATGATGATGATGATGATGCTGATGATGATGATGATGATGATGATGATGATGATGGTGGTGGTGGTGGTGGTGGCGGTGATGATGATAATGATGCTGGTGGTGATGATGGTGGTGGTAATGATGGTGATGACGAAAGTGATGCGCGCGATGATGATGATGATGATGATGATGATGATGATGATGATGATGATGATGCTGATGATGTTCTGATGATGATGCTGATGATGCTGATGCTGATGATGCTGATGTTGATGCTGATGGTAATGATGCTGATGCTTTTGCTGATGATGATGGTTATGATGGTGATGATGATGGTGATGCGATAATGATGATGCTGCTGATGATGATGATGATGATGGTGATGATGCTGGTGTTGATGATGATGACGCTAATGATAATGATGGTACTGATGATGGTGA
>CAUYUJ010016726.1:147500-230000 GCA_963575745.1 Prorocentrum cordatum | reverse complement strand
CCGCCGTCGTCGTCGTCGTCGACGTCGTCGTCGTCGACGTCGTCGTCGTCGTCGTGGTCGGTCCTCTGTCCGTCCCTCTTGGGGTCGGATTGCCGCCGGTCAGCGCTGCCGCTGGCCAGGCCGACGGTCCGCGGCCGCCCCGCCGCTTGCCGGGGCCGGGCCTGCAGGGAAGAAAAGTATACCCCCCCAAAGGGGTACGATCGATAACGAAGAGGGTGGGTATCGAGGGTTTGTCAACGGACACTCGAGCAGATAAGAGCGAACAGTCTTAAAATGGTTGTTGTTGTGCCCCACATCCTGAGTGGGGTCCTTGTTCTCCCAGAACATCCTCTCCTTCTCCCTCCTGCCTCCCGCCTCCCATATCAATACCAATTCCACCCCTCCAGGTGAGGCCCCGCCTGAGCGAGGAGGGTATCGGAAACCCATGCTATTTACATAGTTTCGTGCCCTTCCCACCTCTCCAGGGAGACCCCGCCTGAGCGAGGAGGGTATCGGACAACCATACTATTTACATGGTTTCGTGCCCTTCCCACCCCTCCAGGGAGGCCCCGCCTGAGCGAGGAGGGTATCGGGAAACCATACTATTTACATGGTTTCGTGCCCTTCCCACCTCTCCAGGGAGGCCCCGCCTGAGCGAGGAGGGTATCGGAAGACCATACTATTTACATGGTTTCGTGCCCTTCCCACCCCTCCAGGGAGGCCCCGCCTGAGCGAGGAGGGTATCGGAAACCCATACTATTTACATGGTTTCGTGCCCCTCCCACCCCTCCAGGGAGGCCCCGCCTGAGCGAGGAGGGTATCGGAATACCATACTATTTACATGGTTTCGTGCCCCTCCCACCCCTCCAGGGAGGCCCCGTCTGAACGAGGAGGGTATCGGCAACCCATACTATTTACATGGTTTCGTGCTTCCCAACATCCTGAGTGGCCCACCCCTCCAGGGAGGCCCCGTCTGAGCGAGGAGGGTATCGGAAACCCATGCTGTTTACATGGTTTCGTGCCCCCCACCCCTCCAAGGAGGCCCCGTCTGAGCGAGGAGGTCGCTAGTTCGTGTCGTTCGCCGATTTGCACAACCCCGACTAGTTCCTGAATTGTGATTTGCCATCTCCCTGTTGCGCTTTCGGCCGTGCGGGGGCGGTCGCACGTGCTGCAGCAAGGGTAGCAGAATGTGCTGGTGGTGACTTGTTGCCGACGCCATCTGGCACAAGCCTGCCCCGGTTTCCTTTTCAGGATTTCGTGGGAGAAGGAGGAGGGGGAGGAGAAAGGAGAGGTAGAGGAAAAACAAGCAGAGGAAGAGAAGGGGGAGGTGGAGGAGGAGGAGGAGGGGTACATGCGTGCCGAATCAATGGTAATCCATACTTCAGGGCCCGCTTTTTAGGGCCCGCCTTAGAAAGACGGCGACGCCGACGCTGCCGACGACGACTACGACGCCGACGAGGGCGAAGACGGAGGAGGAGGAGGAGGAGGAGGAGGAGGAGGAGGAGGAGGAGGAGGAGGAGGAAGGACGAGGGAAAAAATACCATCCAGACCAATCTCACGAATCAGACCTTGGACGCCTGGGCGATTCACCCGCCCGCCCGACCCTCCTCCTTTTCATGTTCATGCTCCTGGCCATCCTCCCGCTGCTGCTCCTGCTGCGGTTCCTGCTGCTGCTCATCATCATCCATCCTATCCTCGTCTTCCTCCTCCTCTTCCTCCTCCAGGAGGGTATCGGAAAACAGTGCAGTTTGCGCGGTTTCGTCCCCCCCCTTCCATTCTTCCAGAGAGGCCGCGCATGAACGAGGAGGGTCGCGGAAAACATTACTCTTTACCAGGTTTCGTAGCCCTCCCCCCTCCCGGCGGGGCCCCGCCAGAGCGAGGAGAGTGTCAAGGAACCGTGCTATTTACAAGGCTTCGTTTCCTGAGCGCCTGTCCTCCCTCCTCCTTTCTTTCGTCTGCCTTTTTTTACTCGTTCGATGAGCTTTTCCTTCGTGTTGATGTTGTCGTACCCCATGGGTCCCACGAAACCGTTAATATCTTTAGGCGGGGAACTCCGTTAGCATAATTGCTGCTGTTGTTGTTGTGGTTGTTTTTGTTTGTTTGTTGTTGTTGTCGTCGTCGTCGTCGTCGTCGTTGTTGTTGTTGTTGTTGTTGTTGCTGTTGTTGTTGTTGTCGTTCTCGTCGTCCTCGTCGTCGAGTCGTCGTTGTCGTCGTTATTGTTGTTGTTGTTGTTGTTGTTGTTGTTGTTGTTGTTGTTGTTGTTGTTGTTGTTGTTGTTGTTGTTGTTGTTGTTCTTGCTGCTACAGCTGTTGTTGTTGCTGGTGCTGTTGCTTTTGCTGTTGCTGTTGTTGTTGTTGTTGCTGTTGCTGCTGTTGCTGTTGCTGTTGCTGTTGCTGTGCCTGTTGCTCTTGCTGTTATTGTTGATGTTTTTGTTGTTGTTGTTGCTGTTGTCGCTGTTGTTGTTGCTGTTATTGCTATTGTTCTTGTTCTTGATCTTGCTGTTATTATTGTTGTTGTTGTTGTTGTTGTTGTTGTTGTTGTTGTTGTTGTTGTTGAACTCTCATTCTTAAAGAATTATTATCGTTGATCCCCCCCGCCGGTGCACATTGATTTTTTCAAATGAAGTGCCCCCCCGGGGCTCGCACTTTTTTTTTGTCAAGGAACGTCTTCCTGCTCAAACTGGCCCCCTGGCCCCGGGGTTACAACAACAACGGCTCCCGCGTGAGACTTCCTCACAATTTAGCCAGGACCCCCGCTCCCGCCCGAGATTTCCTCGCATTTTATTCAAGAATCGCGCTCTCGCTTGGGACTTCCTTACGATTTATTCAGGAATCGCTCCTCCTGCGCTCTGGAGTCGCGCTCTCGCTGGAGACTTGCTTGCAATTTACTGAAGAATAGCGCCCTTGCGTTGGAATTTCTTTCAATTTACTCCAGCGCCGCGCTCCCGACACCCAGGCACCCAGGAGTCGCGCTCACGCTTGGGACTCCTTCACCGATTACCTCGGAATCGGGACCTCGCTGCCCTTCGTGGCCCCGTTGCAGCCCTTCGTGGCCCCTCGCTTTGTTTCGTGGCCCCGTTGCAGCCCTTCGTGGCCCCCTCGCTTTGCTTCGAGGCCCCGTTGCAGCCCCTCGTGGACTCCTCGTTGCCATTCGTGGCCCCGTTGCAGCCCTTCGTGGCCCCCTCGCTTTGTTTCGTGGCCCTGTCGCAGCAGCAGCCCTTCGTGGCCTCCTCGTTGCCTTTCGTGGCCCCGTTGCAGCCCTTCGTGGCCCCGTTGCAGCTCGGGGCCCCCTCGCTGCCCTTTGTGGCCCCGTTGCAGCCCTTCGTGGCCCCCTCGCTTTCTGGTGTGGCCCCATATATGTATGCCCTTCGTGGCCCTCGCTCGTTCGCGCCCGTGGTGGCCCCATATGCATGCCCTTCGTGGCCCTGCTGTCGCCCTTCGTGGCCCCCTCGCTGCCCTTCGTGTCCCCGTGGCTGCCTTCAGTGGCCCCGTCAGTACCCTCCGCGGCCCAACATACGTATGCCCTTCGTGGCCCACGCTCGTTCGCGCCCGTTGTGGCCCCATGTGCATGCTCTTCGTGACCCCGCTGTCGCCGTTTGTGGCCCCCTCATTGTCCTACGTGGCCCAGGTGCTACCCTCAGTGGCCCCATCGTTGCCTTCTGTGGCCCCGCATTATCTGCCCTTCGTGGCCCACGCTCGTTCGCGCTCTTCGAGGCCCCATACGCATTCCCTTCGTGTCCCCGCTGTCGCCCTTCGTGGCCTACTTCGTGTCCTTCGTGGCTCTGCTGTCGTTCTCTCGCTCTCGCTTTCGCTCGTCGTCGTCGCCATCGCCGTCGTTGCCGTCGTCGTCGACGTCGTCGTCGTTGTCGTCGTTGTCGGTCCCCTGTCCGTCCCTCTTGGGGTCGGGTCGACGGTCCGCGGCCGCCCCGCCGATCAGCGCTGCCGCTGGCTAGGCCGACGGTCCGCGGCCGCCCCGCCGCTTGCCGGGGCCCAGCCTGCAGGGAAGAAAGGTATACCCCCCAAAAGGGGTTCGATCGAAGACGAAAAGGGCGGGTATCGAGGGTTTGGGAAATACGCGTTATTCGACACTCGAGCAGATAAGGGCGAACAGTCTTAAAATGGTTGTTGTTGTTGTTGTTGTTGTTAATGTTCGTTATTAAACAGTTATTATGATTATTGTTAGTATTCTTGTCATTATTATCATTATCATTATTATTATTACTATTATTATTATTATTACTATTACTATTATCATCATTATTATTATGATTATTAGTATGATTATTATTATTATTATGATTATTATTATTATTAGTATTATAACTATTATTATTATTATTATTATTATTATTTGACCCCCAGGCGCTTTGGCGCTCTCGCCTCGGCGTTGGCTACACTTTCATTGACAATGAGGCTTACGCTCGAGCGGTTTGGGGCGGCGCCAAAAACGGCCCCCCAGCAACAACAACGCTCCCGCTCGAGACGTCCTCCTTATTCCCAACCATCCTGTGGTCTTGGGTCCTCGCTTTAAAGGGACAGCGCCCCGCGTCACTCCTCCTCCTCCTCCTCCGCCTCCCCCTCCTCCTTCCTCCCTGCGTTTCACCCACCCACTACAGCGTTTCGTGGCCCCATAGAGAGCTCCACCCGAGGCCCCAGTGGGGGTGGCCACATGCGTCCGCCACACCCAGTACAACGTTTCGTGGCCCCATAGGGAGCTCCGCGTAAGGCCCCAGTGGAGGTGGCCACATGCGTCCGCCACACCCCGTACAACGTTTCGTGGCCCCAGAAGGAGCTAGCTCTACTTGCGGCCCCAGTGGGGGTTGCCACATGCGTCTGCTACACCCAGTACAGCGTTTCGTGGCCCCATAGGGAGCTCCACCCACGCCCCCAGTGGGGGTGGCCACACGCGTCCGCCACACCCACTGCAACGTTTCGTGGCCCCGGTGGGGGCTCCACCCAACGCCCCAGTGGCGGTGGCCACATGCGTCCGCCACACCCAGTACAGCGTTTCGTGGCTCCATATGGAGCCCCACCCAAGGCCCCAATGGGGGTGGCCACATGCGTCCGCTGCACCCAGTGCAGCGTTCCGTGGCCTTGTAGGGAGCTCCACCCAAGGTCCCAGTGCGGGTGGCCACATGCGTCCGCCACACCCAGTGCAGCGTTTCGTGGCCCCATAGGGAGCTCCACCCAAGGCCCCAGTGGGGGTTGCCACATGCATCCGCCACACCCAGTACAGCGCTTCGTGTCCCCATATGGTGCTCCACCCAAGGCCCCATTGGGGGTTGCCACATGCGTCCGCCATACCCAGTACAGCGTTTCGTGGCCCCAAAGGAGCTCCACCCGAGGCCCCATTGGGGGTTGCCACACGCGTCCGCCACACCCAATACAGCGTTTCGTGGCCCCATAGGGAGCTCCTCCTGTGGCCCCAGTAGGGGTGGCCACACGCGTCCGCCACACCCAGTGCAGCGCTTCGTGGCCCCATAAGCAGCTCCACCCAAATCTTCAGTGGGGGTGGCCCCATGCGTCCGCAACACCCAGTACAGCGTTTCGTGGCCCCATAGGGAACTCCACGTAAGGCCCCAGTGGGGGTGGCCACATGCGTCCGCCACACCGAGTATAGCGTTTCGTGGCCCCATAGGGAACTCCACGTAAGGCCCCAGTGGGGGTGGTCACACGAGTCCGCCACACCCACTGCAGCGTTTCGTGGCCCCATAGGGAACTCCACGTAAGGCCCCAGTGGCGGTGGCCACATGCGTCCGCCACACCCAGTACAGCGTTTCGTGGCCCCATAGGGGGCTTCACCCAAGGCCCCAATGGGGGTGGCACATGAGTCCGCCACACCCAGTACAGCGTTTCGTGGCCCCATAGGGAGCTCCACGTAAGGCCCCAGTGGCGGTGGCCACATGCGTCCGCCACACCCAGTGCAGCGTTTCGTGGCCTCATAGGGAGCATCACTCCAGGCCCCAACACGGGTGGCCAAAATGCGTCCGCCACACCCAGTGCAGCGTTTCGTGGCCACATAGGGAGCTCCACCCAAGGCCCATGCGGGTGTGGCCACATGCGCCCGCCACACCCAGTACAGCGTTTCGTGGCCCCATCAGGAACTCCACAGAAAAACCCCAGTGGCACCGCCCGCATGCGTCGTCCACCGCCCAATATTGCATTTCGCGGTCACATTGATTGGGGGCTCCACCAAGCCGCAGTGGCACCGCCCGCATACGCCCCCCTCACCCGGTACAGCGTTTCGTGGCCCCATGGGGAGCTCCACTGGCCCGCCCGCATGCGACCCTCTACCCAGTGCAGCGTTTCGTGGGCCCATTGGGAGCTCCATCGAAGGTCCCAGTGGCACCGCCCGTATGCGTCCCCCTTCCCGTGGACCCATAGGGAGCTCCGCCGAAAATCCCAGTGGCGCCGCCCGCGTGCGTCGGCCACCACCCAGTGCAGCGTTTCGTGGCCTCGTAGGGAGCTCCACGGAAAGACCCCAGCGGCACCGCCCGCATGCGTTTCCCCCAACCAATACAGCGTTTCGTGGCCTCATCGGGTCGGGAGTCAGCGTATCGTGGCCCATAAGGAGCTCCTTCCACCCAAGGCCCCAGTGGCACCGCCCGCATGCGACTCCCCTACCTGTTACGGCACGTCCCTCACGCGCTGCGTGGCCCCATACAGAGCCCCACCGAAAGCGGCACCCACAACGTAATTCACAATTGCGTATGGTTGGGTCCTTCGCCAGCATAATTTACTCAGGGCTGGTGCTCTTGCTCGCCCCCGAGAGCAGTCGCTCAAACAAATCCAGCGCTACCGCTCGAGACTTCCTCCCGTTTTGCCTTGGACAGGCGCGCTGCTCTTTCTTTCATCGCCGCCGCCCCCAGCAACAACAACACTCCCGCTCGAGACTTCTTCCGTTTGTCCCAACCATATTGTGGTGTTTGGTCCTCGTTTTGAAGAGACGTTCCCCGCGATCCTTCCTCCTCCCTCGTCCCTCCTCCTTCCTCCCTCTCCCCTTTCCTCCCTCCTCCCCGCGTTTCACCCACCCAGTACAGCGTTTCGTGGCCCCATAGGGAGCTCCACCCAAGGCCCCAGTGGCGGTGGCCACATGCGTCCGCCACACCCAGTACAGCGCTTCGTGTCCCCATAGGGAGCTTCACCCAAGGCCCCAATGGGGGTGGCCACATGCGTCCGCCACACCCAGTACAGCGTTTCGTGGCCCCATATGGAGCTCCACCTGCGGCCCCAGTGGCGGTGGCCACATGCGTCCGCCACACCCGGTACAGCATTTCGTGTCCCCATAGGCAGCTCCACCCAAGGCCCCAGTGGCGGTGGCCACATGCGTCCGCCACACCCAGCACAGCGCTTCGTGGCCCCATTGGGGGCTCCACCCAAGGCCCCAGTGGCGGTGGCCACATGCGTCCGCCACACCCAGTACAACGCATCGTCGCCCCACGGGGGGTTCCACCCAAGGCCCCGCGGGGGTGGCCACATGCGTCCGCCATACCCAGTGCAGCTTTTCGTGTCCCCATATGCAGCTCCACCCAAGGCTCCATGGGGGGGTGGCCACATGCGTCCGCCACACCCAGTACAGCGTTTCGTGGCCCCAATGGGGGCTCCACCCAAGGCCCCAGTGGCGGTGGCCACATGCGTCCGCCACACCCAGTACAGCGCATCGTGGCCCGATAGGGAGTTCCACCCGAGGCCCCGCGGGGGTGGCCACATGCGTCCGCCACACCCAGTGCAGCTTTTCGTGTCCCCATATGGAGCTCCACCCAAGGCTCCATGGGGGGGTGGCCACATGCGTCCGCCACACCCAGTACAGCGCTTCGTGGCCCCATTGGGGGTTCCACCCAAGGCCCCAGTGGCGGTGGCCACATGCGTCCGCCACACCCAGTACAGCGCATCGTGGCCCGATAGGGAGTTCCACCCGAGGCCCCGCGGGGGTGGCCACATGCGTCCGCCACACCCAGTGCAGCTTTTCGTGGCCCCGTATGGAGCTCCACCCAAGGCTCCATGGGGGGGTGGCCACATGCGTCCGCCACACCCAGTACAGTGTTTCGTGGCCCCATTGGGGGCTCCACCCAAGGCCCCAGTGGCGGTGGCCACATGCGTCCGCCACACCCAGTACAGCGCATCGTGGCCCGATAGGGAGTTCCACCCGAGGCCCCGCGGGGGTGGCCACATGCGTCCGCCACACCCAGTGCAGCTTTTCGTGGCCCCATATGGAGCTCCACCCAAGGCTCCATGGGGGGGTGGCCACATGCGTCCGCCACACCCAGTACAGCGTTTCGTGGCCCCATTGGGGGCTCCACCCAAGGCCCCAGTGGCGGTGGCCACATGCGTCCGCCACACCCAGTACAGCGCATCGTGGCCCGATAGGGAGTTCCACCCGAGGCCCCAGTGGGGTGGCCGCACGCGTCCGCCACACCCAGTGCAGCTTTTCGTGGCCCCATATGGAGCTCCACCCAAGGCTCCATGGGGGGGTGGCCACATGCGTCCGCCACACCCAGTACAGCGTTTCGTGGCCCCATTGGGGGCTCCACCCAAGGCCCCAGTGGCGGTGGCCACATGCGTCCGCCACACCCAGTACAGCGCATCGTGGCCCGATAGGGAGTTCCACCCGAGGCCCCAGTGGGGTGGCCGCACGCGTCCGCCACACCCAGTGCAGCTTTTCGTGGCCCCATATGGAGCTCCACCCAAGGCTCCATGGGGGGGTGGCCACATGCGTCCGCCACACCCAGTACAGCGTTTCGTGGCCCCATTGGGGGCTCCACCCAAGGCCCCAGTGGCGGTGGCCACATGCGTCCGCCACACCCAGTACAGCGCATCGTGGCCCGATAGGGAGTTCCACCCGAGGCCCCAGTGGGGTGGCCGCATGCGTCCGCCACACCCCGTGCAACGCTTCGTGGCCCCATATGGAGCTTCACCTAAGGCCCCAGTGGGGGTGGCCACATGCGTCCGCTACGCCCAGCACAGCGTTCCGTGGCCCCATAGGGAGCTCCACGTAAGGCCCCAGTGGGGTTTTCCGCATGCGTCCGCCGCACTCAGTACAGCGCTTCGTGGCCCCAGTGGGTCCACCTAAGGCCCCAGTGGAGGTGCCCGCATGCGTCCTTCACACCCAGCGCGCCCCTCATACGCTTCGTGGCCAGTTAGGCCCCCACAGCCCCCAGTATTCACAGTCATTTACATTTACACCAGGCGTATCCATGCAGAGATACCCGCGTGCAGACTCAAACACAGATTCGCGCGCAGACTCAATCACAGACTCGCGCGCAGATTTCATGCACATAGACTTACTCGCGCGCAGACTCAATCACAATCAGACGCGCTCGCGCTCAGTCTCATCCGCGCTCAGTCCCCCATGATCAGGCCTATCGTTTCCGTTCGTGTTGTGTACCTCGCCACACGTGTCGGCACACTCCTCGCACGGTTCGTGGCCTCATAGTGATTGCCATTGAAGAAGACTTCGCATGCGCTATTCATCACCGCATATGGTTGGGTCTTTCGTCACGATGATTAACTCAAGGCGGTGCTCGTCCTCGCCGCCAAAATACGCTGTCCCGACAAAACCAGCGCCCTGCCCGAGACTTCCTCCCGTTTTACGCTGGACTGGCGCCCGACTTTCTTTGAATTGGTACCGCTCCCAGCAAGAACAACGCTCCCGCTCGAGGCGTCCTACCTTCTTCCTCAAGGCGGGGCTGTTCCTCGCCGCCGACAGCCCCCGTCCCGACAAAACCACGGCTCCCGCTCGAGACTTCCTCCGTTCTGGCTCAAGGCGGTCCTCCTCGTCGCCGCCGACAACCGCCGTCCCAACAAAACCAGCGATCCTGCTCGAGACTTCGTTTTGTTGTACGCTGGACTAACGCCCTACTCTCTTCAGCATTGGCGCCGCTCCCAGCAACAATAGCGGCCCTGCTCGAGACTTCCTCCCTTTCTATTCCGGGCCAGGTGCTTGCGTCGCCGCCGACAGCCCTCATCCCCACCAAGGCAATCTTGTCGCTGCTCGACACTTCCTTATGCTTTACCCTTGGCTGGGGTTCCACAAGCGGTCTCGCATCGGCGCAGCAAGGCGCGGGCATGCGCTTTCGCGGCCAGATATGTTGAAATTCCTCGGGGGAGGTGTTTGCAAGACTTCGATGGGCGGGAGATTTGGGAATGGAATAACGGAACCCGCTATTGAACAATGGTCCCCCATGATGGGGTTTGTTATCATGATGGTCGCATGCTTCGTGTGGAAACATCGCCGATGAGGGTCAAATGATCGTTATTGTCGTTGTTGTTGTTGTTGTTGTTGTTGTTGTTGTTGTTGTTTTTGTTATTGTTGTTGTGGTTGAGCTCTTTACTGAAGATGTATTATTGTTGATCCCCCTTCTCCAGTAACATCTGTTTCCAATTGAAGTGTCCTTCGTGGGGCCCGCACCTTGTTTGTGAACAGGGAAAGTCTTCCTCCTCAAGCTGTGCCCCTGGCTTTTGGTTTCCAACAACAGGCGGCTCTCGCCTGATGCTTCCTTGCAATTGATTGAAGAATCGCGCTCTTTAATGACTTCCTGGCAATTTTCCATAAATCGCGCTCTCCCTTGTGACTTCCTCGCAATTTATTCAGGCGCCACGCCCTCGCCATTCAGGAATCGCCCTCTCGTCTGGGATTTCCTCATGGTTTACTTAGGAATCGCGCTCTCGCCCGAGACTTCCTGGCGAATTGTGCAGGACTCACGCATTCGCTTAACATACGTGTTTGTTCAATTGAAGTGCTGCCCCGCTTGATACTTCCTCGCAATGTATTCAAGCGTCGGGCTTTCGACACTCAGGAATCGCGCTGTCGCTTGGGATTTCTTCGCAATTGATTCAGGCGCCGCGCTTTCGACACATTGGAATCACGCTCTCGCTCTGGATTCCACCCGAGATTTATTTTGGAATCGCGCTGTCGCTCAAGGCCTCCTCGCCATTCATGCAGGACGCACGTTTCAGTAACCCGCCTGCTCGACCTGGCCGCTTGGGCCTGCCTGTTAGGGTCTACCCGCCCGATCTGCCCGTTTGGTTCTGCCACGTGTTTTTTGCTCCTAGCCCCCCCCTGCTACTCTCTCTCGTGCTCCATCCTCATTCTTCCTTTCCCCTCTTGTCCCGTCCTTGCAACCGTCCTCTCTTCCCCTGCCTTCAGTGCTGCACGAAAGACACGCAGCAGGAAGTAACTATACACCCCAAGGGGATACGATCGAAGACGAAGAGAGTGGGTATCGAGGGTTTGGGATATACGTGTTGAGTGGCACGCAAGCGGATCCGAGCGAACAGTCTTAAAATGATTGTTGATGTTGTGGGCATGTGTTTTCGAGGTGGGATATGTTGAATTTCCTCGGATTTGTTTGCAAGAGCTCATTGGGCGGGAGATCTTGGAATGAGAATATCGGACCCCGCTACATAACAGTAGTTCTCCATGATGTGGATGGTTATCACGATGGTCGCATGCTTCGTGTGGAAACATCTCGCATGAGGGTAAACTGGTTGTTGTTATTGTAGTTGTTGTTGTCCCCCCGCAAAGAGAAATAATCCCCCCAACGAGGGTGTGATCGAAGACAAAAAGGGCGGGTATCGAGGGTGTGGGGAATTCGTTTTGAATGACACGCTGGCAAGCACGAGCGAACAGCCTTCGAATGATTGTTGTTGTTGTTGTTGTTGTTGTTGTTGTTGTTGTTGTTGTTGTTTTTATTGTTGTCCAACTCTCATTTTTAACACTTATTGTTGATCCGCCCTCTGGTAAAATATGTGTTTTTCATTTGAAGTGCCCCTCCCGGGGCTCGCACTTTGTTTTTTATTTGGAAAAGTCTTCCTCCTCAAACTGTGCCCCTGGTCCCCGGTTTACAACAACAGCGGTTTCCATTTGATATTTCTTTCCAATGATTGAAGAATTACGCCCTCGCTAGGGACTTCTTTGCAATTTATCCAAGAATCGCGCTTTCGCTCGTGACTCCCTCGCGATGTTCTCATAATTTACTCAGGAATCGCTCTCTCGCCGAGACTTCCTGGCGACCTCTGCAGGACTCAGGCATTCGCGTAACATGTTTTTCAATTGAACTGCCCCTCCCGGGGCTCGCTTTGTTTTCACCGGGGAAAGTCTTCCTGCTGAA
Organism: Prorocentrum cordatum; assembly: GCA_963575745.1. Lineage (NCBI taxonomy): Eukaryota > Dinophyceae > Prorocentrales > Prorocentraceae > Prorocentrum > Prorocentrum cordatum. The sequence goes on along the minus strand of CAUYUJ010016726.1, from coordinate 217,912 downwards.
ACTGAGCCGTTGACCCCCGTTTACAACAACAACAACGGCTCCCGCCTGACATTCCCTTGCAATTGATTGAAGAATCGTGCTCTCGCTAGGGATTTTCTTGCAATGTATCGAAGCATCGCGCTCTCGCCTGACACTTACTCGCAATATATTCAGGCGTCGGGCTTTCGACAATCAGGAATCGTGCTTTCGCTTGGGACTTCGCGCACTTGATTCAGGCGCCGCGCCCTCGACACTCAGGAATCACGCTCTCGCTTTGAAGTTCCTCACGAGATTTATTTTGGAATCGCGCTGTCGCTCAAGGCTTCCTCGCGATTCATGCAGGACGCACGTTTCAGCAACCCGCCTGCTCGACCTGGCCGCCTGGGCCTGCCTGTTAGGGTCTACCCGTCCGAGCTGCCCGTCTGGTACTGCCACGTGTTTTCTGCTCCTAGCCCCCCCCTGTTACTCTCTCTTGTGCTCCATCCTCATTCTTCCTTTCCCCTCTTGTCCCGTCCTTGCATCCGTCCTCTCTTCCCCCTGCCTTCAGTGCTGCACGAAAGACACGCAGCAGGTAATAAATATACACCTCAAGGGGATACGATCGAAGACGAAGAGAATGGGTATCGAGGGTTTATGATATACGTGTTGAATGGCACGCGAGTAGATAAGAGTGAACAGTGTTAAATTGATTGTTGCTGCTATTGTTGTTGTTGTTGCTGCTGCTGTTGTTATTGTTGTTGAAGTCTTTTTCATATCGAACTAATAACAGTTGTTGATCCCCCCTCCAGGGTACACTGCGTTTTTTTCAATTGAAGTGCGCTTCCTGGGGCCCGCACCCTGTTTCTAACCAGGGCAAGTTTTGGGTCTCAGAATTTTGGTTGTTGGCCCCTCCTGTGCAACAACAGCGGCTCCCGCTTTGTACTGCTTCACACGTTATTCCCAAATAGCGCTCAAGCGCGGGACGTCTTCACAATTTATGCAGAAATCGTGCTCTCGCGTGGGATTACTTCGCAATGTATTCAGACGTCGTTCCCTCGACACTCAGAAATCACGCTCTCGCTTTGGAGTTCCTGACGATTCACTTGGGAATCGCGCTATCGCTCGAGACTTCCTCGCGATTCATGCAGGACGCATGCTTCAGCAACCCGCCTTCTCGACCTGGCCGCCTGGGCCCGCCTTCCCGACCCGCCCGTTAGGTTCTGTCCGCAAGATTTGCCCGTCTGGTTCTGCCACGTTCTTTTTGTTCCTAGCCCCTCTCCTGCTCTCTCTCGTGCTCCATCCTCCCTCTTCTCTCTTGTCTCTTGTCCCTTCCTTCCATCCGCCCTCTCTTCGCTGCATTAGGTGCTTCACGAAAGACACGTTGCAGGTAAGAAATGTAGATACCCCCAATGGGGTACGATCGAAGACGAAAAGGGCGGGTATCGATGGGGATATACGTGTTGAATGGAGCAGATAAGAGCGAACATTATCCAAAGGATTGTTGCGCTGTTGATTTCTCATTTTTGAAGAATAATTATTGTTGATCCCCCCCCCCCCACCGGTGCATACTGGTTTTTCTCGATCAAAGTGTGCCCCTCGACGCTCGCACCCTGTTTTTTGACAGGGAAAGTCTTCCTGCTCAAACTGGGCCCCTGGCCCCCGGGTTACAACAACGGCTCCCGCCTGAGACTTCCTTACAATTTAGCCAGGACCCCCGCTCCCGCCCGAGACTTCCTCGCATTTTATTGTAGTGGCCTTCGGCCAGTGCCGCCGATCCGGGGCGCTCCGACTGATGTGATCCTTCTTCGCCCTCGTCCCTCCTCTCTTTTTCCCTCCCCTCCTCTCACTCAGCATTTATCGAAGACGCCTACGGCGAATCACCGCCGCCCCCTGCCTTCTTGGAAACGCCTATGTGGCCGAACGTTGTGGTCATAGTCCTGCCAAGCTATCGGACCATGTGTTCCCCGAATCGGTTTGGAAAGCGTTCGGAGAACACGGTGGGCGAGGCTGGGCCGACTTGGGCCTTTCTTGGGGTGCTCCAGGGCCGTCTTGGAGGCCATCTTGAGCGTCTTGGAGGCCTCTTGGGCCGTCTGGGGCCATGTTGAGGCTATCTTAGGCCGTGTTGAGTGCATCTTGGCTCGTCTTGGGGGCATCTTGGAGCCATCTTCGCCGTCTTGGAAGCCATATTGGCCGTCTTGGATGCATCTTGAAGACCATCTTGGGCCGTCTTGGAGCCGTCTGGAGCAGGGAAAACCTTTGCAACCAGGTTTTGAGATCCTTCCCGGGACCCCGGCGGGACGGGCCGAAGCCCCAGGGTGAGTTTTTTTTGAAAAAGAACCAAAACCAAAACCGAGAAAGTCTAGCACGCTAGGCACCCCTGCGATGAATCCCCAGGGGGCGGCGGAGCTGAAAAGAAGAACATGCCAAAATCCTTCAAGAACCTGAGGAAACTCAATGATTTTAACCTATTCGGGCCTTCCTGGAGGGCGTCTTGGAGGGCTCTTGGGCCGTCTTGGAGGCCTTTTGCCGGCCTTTTGGGCCGTCTTAGACCATCTTGAGGCCATCTTGGACCGTCTTGGGTGCATCTTGGAGCCATCTTACCCGTCTTGGAGGCCATCTTGGCCGTCTTGGAGGCATCTTGGAGGCCATCTTGGGCCATCTTGGCCGTCTTGGAGGCCATCTTGGGCGTCTTGGAGGCCTCTTGGGCCGTCTTGAGGCCCTCTTGGGGCCTTCTTGGGGGCCTCTTGGGCCGTCATGGGGCCATCTTGGAGGCCTCTTGGGTGCTGTTGGGGCGATGTTGGGGACCTCTTGGGCCGTCTTGGGCCGTCGGAGAGCTGAAAAGAAGAACATGCCAAAATCCTTGAAAAACCTAAGGAAAATCAATGATTTTAACCTATTCGGGCCTTCCTGGAGGGCGTCTTGGAGGGCTCTTGGGCCGTCTTGGAGGCCTTTTGCGGGCCTTTTGGGCCGTCTGAGACCATCTTGAGGCCATCTTGGGCCGTCTTGGGTGCATCTTGGAGCCATCTTACCCGTCTTGGAGGCCATCTTGGCCGTCTTGGAAGCATCTTGGAGGCCATCTTGGGCCATCTTGGCCGTCTTGGAGGCCATCTTGGGCCAAGTTGGGGCAACAAAGGCATTGACATATGGATTTTCGGAAACTTGCGGGTGGCCTGCGGGACGGGCCGAAGCCCACTGGGGAGTTCTTTTAGAAAAAGAACCAAAACCAAAACCTGAAACATCCAGCACTCCGTGCACCCCTGTGGCAAGACCACAGGAGGCGGCGGATCCAGTGGCCGTCGGCCTATCCCGCCACCGTGCGTGGGTGGTGGGTCAGAGGTCTCATGGATGCTGCTTGGGATCTGGTGGTTGGCTGGGACTTCTGGGGGCCTCTTGGGCGCCTCTTGGGGTTTCTTGGGGGCCTCTTGGGGCCACTAGAGGGCCACTAGAGGGCCTCTTGGGGGTCTCTTGGGAGCCTCTTGGGGCTTCTTGGGGGCCTCTTCTGCGCCCCTTGGGGCCTCTTGGAGGCCTCCTCGGAGCCTCTTGGTGCGGGAGGGGTGGTACTCGAGTTCGGAACCCCCTCGGAGGCCACGATCCTTGTGAGGGGTGTCAAAAAACGCATCCGCCGGAAACTCGCCCCCCCTCCCCCCCCACCCCCACCCCCCCTTCCCCGGCAGAGCCACCCCGGCAACCCCCCCAGAGGCTGAGGCTCAGCCTCGAGGCTGTAGCTGAGACTCCTTGAAACTCACACGCCGGATCGGCGGATTCTAGGAATCGCGCTCTCGTTTGGGACTTCCTTACAATTTATTCAGGAATCGCTTTCCCGGCGCTCTGGAGTCGCGCTCTCGCTGGAGATTTGCTTGCAACTTACTGAAGAATGGCCTTGCGTTGGGATTTCTTGCAATTTGCCCAAGCGCCACGCTCCCGACACCCAGGCACCCAGAAGTCGCGCCCGTTGTGGCCCCATGTGCATGCCCTTCGTGGCCCCGCTGTCGCCATTTGTGTCCCCCTCACTGTCCTACGTGGCCCAGTTGCTACCCTCAGTGGCCCCATAGTTGCCTTCTGTGGCCCCGCATTATCTGCACTTCGTGGCCCCCGCTCGTTCGCGCTCTTCGTGGCCCCATACGCATTCCCTTCGTGTCCCCGCCGTCGCCCTTCTGGCCTACTTCGTGCCCTTCGTGGCCCTTCTGTCGTTCTCTCTCGCTCTCGCTTTCGCTCGTCGTCGCCGTCGTCGTCGTCGCCGTCGTCTTCGACGTCGTCGTCGTCGTCGTCGTCGTCGTCGTCGTGGTCGGTCCCCTGTCCGTACCTCTTGGGGTCGGGCCGACGGTCCGCGGCCGCCCCGCCGATCAGCGCTGCCGCTGGCCAGGCCGACGGTCCGCGGCGGCCCCGCCGCTTGCCGGGGCCCGGCCTGCAGGGAAGAAAGGCGAACCCCCCAAAAGGGTTCGATCGAAGACGAAGAGGGCGGGTATCGAGGGTTTGGGAAATACGCGTTATTGGACACTCGAGCATATAAGGGCGAACAGTTTTAAACTTTTTGTAGTAGTAGTTGTTTTTGTTTTTGTTTTTGCGGTTGTTGTTGTTGTTGTTGTTGTTGTTGTTGTTGTTGTTGTTGTTGTTGTTGTTGTTGTTGTTATTGAACCCTCATGTCGCATAATAATCATTGTTGATCCCCCTCACTGGTGCATACTGCCTTTTCCCAAATCAAAGTGTGCCCCTCGACGCTCGTATCCTGTTTTTTGACAGGGAAAGTCTTGGTGCTTAACTGGGCCCCTGGCCCCCCGGACTACAACAAAAATTGCTCCCGCCTGAGACTTCTTCCGAATTTACTCTGGATCCCCGCTCCTGGGACTTCCGTACAATTTTCTCAGGATCGGCGCTCCCGCTTATGATTTCCTTTTAATTTCGTCAGGACCCCCGCTCCCATCTGAGACTTCCTCACAATTTGGACAGGAACGGCGCGCCAGCTGGAGACTTCCTCGCAATTGAGTCAAGACTTCCCCGCAATTTACTCAAGACCCCCGCTCCCGCCAGAGAACCCTTCACATTTTATTCAGGACTGGCGCTCCCGCCTGTGACTTCCACCCAATTCATTCAGACATCGCGCTTTCGACGCTCAGGAAACACGCTGCGCCAAGGACGCCGTTACAATGTACTTAGTAATCGCGCTCTCGCCATACTCAGGCATCCCGGTTGAATGTCCCACCCGCCCGGCCCGCCCGTCAGGGGATCGCCCGCCCGTCGTGGGTTCCCGCCCGAGACTTCCTTCAGGAACGGCGCTTTCGCCTAGGACTTCCTCGAACGTTCATGCTCTTACCTTCCTGCTCCTCCTCCCTCTCCCTCCCCCCTCCTCCCTCCGCAGCCGCCGTCCCAGCCCAGGGGTTTTTGGGTGCTGATCCCAGGGATCAGCGAAACCCCTTGTTGGACAGAGACCATACGCGCTGGCACGCCTCCTGCCGAGGCGGCTGGCCGTGCAATTGCAGCTCGCGCCGTGGCAGGCTCCGGGCCCTCCGCCACGGCTCGCGCGGACCTGCCCCCCGAGCCCGCGTGGCACAGGCGCGAGCGGGCTCGCCGCTCGCAGGATCGCGTGCTGGTGCGCGTCGCGGCAGCAGCCCGCCGCTTGGACGCGCACCACAGCAGCATGTCGCACGCTCTGGACAAGCGTGGCGCCGCTGCGGGCGTGCGCCGAGGCGGCCAGCTGCCGCCACGCTTCTGGGAGTGCACATCCTGCTCCAGGCAAAACATTTACAGCTCCTCGACGTGCAGGTTCTGTTCGCACCCCGCGACGCAGCCCGACACCCAGCCCGACGAGTGCGACGACGACGAGGACACCAACGAGTGGATCCAAGGACGACCAGGGCGGCGACACCGCAGCCGCCCACCAAAGGCCAAGGCGCAGCAGCAGGCTCAGTGGAAAACAGGAGCTGCGCCGTGGCATACCTGGTCATGGGACACCGCCCCTGCGCCGCCTCAGCGCTCGCAGAGCGCGGCGCCCGCGAGGGAGGCGGCCACGCTGCCCGCGCCTACGCCTCTGCCGCGGCCAGCAGAGCCAGAGGTCGCGCAGGCTCACAGGCTGTGGCTCCCCCCGCCGAACTCAGTCAAGGAGCTCAAGGCGCACCGTGCGAGGCTGAAGGACTCCCTGGACGCCATCGAACGACAGATCCACTCGGCCTACGAGATTGGTCAGACGCGCACAGTGATACGTCCGCTGGAGGAGGATTACTCAGTAATTTTGTACCAGGTCATGTACGCGCGAGATGCTAAGACGAGAGTGGATCAGCAGAAGGCATACCTCGAGCGCATGCGCAAGCGTCTCAGTGACGCTCAGAAGCATGAAAAGGATTTGCAGGAGCAGGCCAAAGTGGCGGCCGCTCACACGCACAGCCTCATCGAGGACGTGAAGAAAGCGGAGGAGCTGCTCGACCACATCACTCAGCTGGAGAAGGCCGAGCGCGAGGAACAAGGCTCGGCAATGCAAGTCGAGACCGAAGGTGCTGCGACGGATGCCACAGCAGCGCCCTGGAGCACTCCAGCGAATGCGTCTGCAGTGGCGCAGCTTGCCGCCATGCAGGCTACCAACATCGACCTTTCAGAGAAGCTGCTGGCACTGACAGCCCAGATGGCCACCATCCAAGCGGCGCTCAACATCCAAGTGCAGAGCGGCAGCAAGGCCGCCGTCCCGCAGCACCAGCAGGTGGCATCGCCTGGGCCACTGGCGCCTGCCGCGCCGCCAGCTGTCACCGCCGCAGGGCCGGCTCAGCTGCCCACCTCATGGCCGCCCCCCCCATCAGGCAATGGGGGAGTGACGCCAGTGGCGGCCGCCGCGCGCGCCGCCGAGGAGGCAGCGGAGCCAGGTGGTGGTGACAACGGCCCGTCCTCTGCGCAGCGCCGTCTGGGTGGTACCCGCAAGGCCACCCCAGCGGCTGGCCGATCGGGAGGTCGAGCACGCACTCCACATCGAGCACCAGGACAGAGCATCCTGAAGGTCGCCTTCGACAAGACCGCTCAAAGGCAGAAGGCAGCTAACGCGGCATGCAACGTGCACTCGGACGAGTCAGCACATGATGACGACATGGAAGGCACGGCGGAAGCTGAGCCGACAGGTGAGCAGGTGCCAGTTGCCAGCGGTGAGCAACCAGCCTTGCATGCCAGTGCCGAGCCACCAGAGAGCGATCTGTGACAAACAGATATGTCTGCAGTGGAAGTGCATGCGCCGCTGCAGACAGCAGACGGCCCAGAGGATTGTCCCACTCCGCCTCCCTCCCCCTCTGCTGAGCAGAGTCTGAATCACCTAAGTCTCAGTCTCAGCCCGCTTCCAGCTCTGGATCCGACTAAGGACCTACTTCTAAGGGGATGGAGTACACCTCTGGGAACCGACATACTTACGTACGCACAGTTTTGGCATTCTACGACTATCGCAGCCTTGGGCAATTTATCTTCGACTCCTGGCCCCGGGATGGAACTTTCGAGTGTTCCCATCAGGATCGATATCTACACGGACGGAACCGCTGGCGGTTTCAAGGATTGGAATGGTTCAAAATGCCCTCCAGCTTGGTCATTCGTTGTCATTGCGGAAAAGGGAGCACGCAGATGGCTTCTCGGTTATGCTGCTCGTACCATCTCCGCCTCGTGCATCTATCCTCCCTCCCTGCTGCCTGCAGCTGCGGAGTTTGAGGCTGCCATGTGGGCAGCTGCGTGGTGCGTGCAACATGCTGATATACACAATATGTCTGTGACGTTACACACCGATAACATGGAGGTGGTTAGAGGTGCTAGTCTGGGGGCCCTCAAGGGCAATCTTGGATCTCAAACGTACTCTTGATGGGCTCGTCCAGGTCCTCAAACGGCAAGCGCGGGCATTCACCTGGGCCCATATTTCAGGTCACCAGGGAGCCCCTTGGAACGAGATGGCAGACACCCTTGTCAGACTTGTTGCCATGGACATTATGCCTGAGTATTTAGACTTTCAGTGGAGAGCACAGCTGGATCTGCCATGGCACGCTCGTGCAATTCCGTGGCTGTGGACAGATTTTTTCAGTATCGAGCAGCGCGTGCAGTATCCGCCCGCGCATAGGGTGCCGTTGCAACCAGCCCTGGATCCCGTCACCTCCATGAAGGATTACATGCCGGCTCCCACAGAGGCCGCCACCCCCACTTTGGGACGCAGACTGCAGCATAGAACGCCTAAGTTCTGGGTCGCCACTGCCAGCGTTCTTACACTGCATCCGAACATCTGGGATGGCTTACAGGACTCTACGGGTCCAGGGCCTGGACGGCTCATGCAACTTGCCGCGCAGTTCTCAGCTCAACGGTATCTCTTGGTGGGGGCTCTGGAGACTAGGCTACGTGTACACAAAGCACAGACTGTGGGGGAATACTTCGTCCTGCACTCTACTGCTACCCCTCAGGGCTCGGACGGGTGTGCTTTGTGGATCCATGAGGGTATCGAGTATCTACCAGGTCATCGTATTACTAAGCAGATGTGTCGGGTACTACACGCGGAACCTGCCGGACTGATTGTGACGATTCGCGGGCGTGGTATTTCAATCAATGTTATTGTGCTGCATGCTCCCAAGTCCACGTTCCAAATCACCAGCGCAGTCTCCTGATGTCAAGGTAGCCGAGTGGTGGGGCGCCACTTTGCAGCTCGTGCGGAACACGCGCCTCGGTGCTGAACATCTCTTCACCTTGGCCGACTCCAACGCTGCGCTAGGAAGCGTTGCATCGCCAGCAGTGGGCAAACAGGATGAGGAAGAGGAGAACTTAGCAGGAGTACATTTCCATCGGTACCTCTTGGATACACAACAGTGGGCCCCCTCTACGTTCCTCCCCTCGTATTCGGGTATCTCGGGCTCCTGGGCGGCACCATCAAATAAAGCCAAGTCTCGTCGCAGAGATTATGTAGCCACGTCGGACAGCGTGGCCGTCTTGCAGCAGGGTGTGGACGGAGTGGTGGATCTTACTGTCGCTCAGGAGGATCATCCGGCAGTAGGTGCCTTACTTCTCTTGCCTCCCTCAGGTTGCCTACATGAGATCACCTCCGCGCACCGTGTACCACGTGATCCCGAAATGCTCGAGGATTCCGAGGCCAGGGCTCACTTCGCACAGTTGCTCCAAAGGGCCCCTCACGTAGAGTGCGCTACGCACAGCTCGGATCATGCGCATACTCTGGATCAACATGTGCGTACATGTGTGCAAGAACCTTTCCCTGTGAAGACTACGGTTAGGGGACGACAGCCACGGCAGGTCTGGATCCAGAAGGATACGATGGATGCCATCGACCTGCGCACGAAGGCGCTGAGGCAGGCTCGGCAGGTGCGGAGCACGGCAGCCAAGGCAGCCAGAGCAGTTGTATTTCCCAACCATCCTGTGGTGTTGGGTCCTCGTTTTGAAGAGACAGCGCCCCGCGTTCACTCCTCCTCCTCCCGCTGCCCCCTCCCTCCTGCCATCATCATCGTCATCATCACCATCATCATCGTCATCATCATCATCGTCATCATCATCATTATCATCATCATTATCATCATCATTCCTCTCCTCTCCTCTCCTCTCCTCCCCTCTTCTCCTCTCCTCTTCACCCACCCAGTGCACTGTTTCGTGGCTCCATAGGGAGCTCCACCGAAGGCCCCAGTGCCCGCGCCCGCATGCGTCCCGCACACCCATTTCGGCACACCCCTCACACGTTTCGTGGCTCCATAGGGAGCTCCACCGAAGGCCCCAGTGCCCGTGCCCGCATGCGTCACCCACACCCATTTCGGCACACCCCTCACACGTTTCGTGGCTCCATAGGATCTCCACCAAAGGCCCCTGTACCCGCGCCCGCATGCGTCACCCACACCCATTCGGCACACCCCTCACACGTTTCGTGGCTCCATAGGGAGCTCCACCGAAGGCCCCAGTGCCCGCGCCCGCATGCGTCACCCACACCCATTTCGGCACACCCCTCACACGTTTCGTGGCTCCATAGGGAGCTCCACCGAAGGCCCCAGTGCCCGCGCCCGCATGCGTCACCCACACCCATTTCGGCACACCCCTCACACGTTTCGTGGCTCCATAGGGAGCTCCACCGAAGGCCCCAGTGCCCGCGCCCGCATGCGTCACCCACACCCATTTCGGCACACCCCTCACACGTTTCGTGGCTCCATAGGGAGCTCCACCGAAGGCCCCAGTGCCCGCGCCCGCATGCGTCACCCACACCCATTTCGGCACACCCCTCACACGTTTCGTGGCCCCATAGGGAGCTCCACCGAAGGCCCCAGTGCCCGCGCCCGCATGCGTCACCCACACCCATTTCGGCACACCCCTCACACGTTTCGTGGCTGCATAGGGAGCTCCACCGAAGGCCCCAGTGCCCGCGTCCGCATGCGTCACCCACGCCCATTTCGGCACACCCCTCACACGTTTCGTGGCTCCATAGGGAGCTCAACCGAAGGCCCCAGTGCCCGCGCCCACATGCGTCACCCACACCCATTTCGGCACACCCCTCACACGTTTCGTGGCCCCATAGGGAGCTCCACCGAAGGCTCCAGTGCCTGCGCCCGCATGCGTCACCCACACCCATATCGGCACACCCCTCACACGTTTCGTGGCCCCATAGGGAGCTCCACCGAAGGCCCCAGTGGCGGCGCTCACATGCGCATGCGTCCCGCACACCCATTTCGGCACATCCCTGACAGGTTTCGTGGCCCCATCATCCACCGGAGGCCCCAGTGGCGGCGCTCACATGCGTCACCCACACCCACCCAATTCGGCACACCCCTCACACGTTTCGTGGCCCCATAGGGAGCTCCACCGAAGGCCCCAGCGGCCGCGCTCACATGCGTCCCCGCCACCCATCCCGGCACGCCCCTCACAACAACAGGTTTCGTGGCCCCATAGGGAGCTCCACCGAAGGCCCCAGTGGCACCGCCCGCATGCGTCACCACCCGCACCCAATTCGGCACACCCCTCACACGTTTCGTGGCCCCATAGGGAGCTGCACCGAAGGCCCCAGTGGCGGCGCTCACATGCGTCCCCGCCACGCATCCCAGTACACCCCTCACGCGCTTCGTGGCTCCATAGGGAGCTCCACCGAAGGCCCCAGTAGCGGCGCTTACATGCGTCTCCGCCACCCATCCCGCCCCCCCCCGCCCCCGCAGCAGCATCATGTTTCGGGGGCCCATAGGGGGCTCCACTGGAGGCCCCAGTGGCGGCCCGCACATGCGTTTCCGCCACCCATGTCGGCACGCCCCGCGCGTGTTTCATGCCCCCATAAGGAGCTTCGCCGAATGCCCCAGTGGCGCCCATCTCGGCACACCCCTCACACGTTCCGGCATCCTATGGGGAGTTCCATTGAAGATGAAACCCGCAGCTGCGGTACTGACAACTGCATATGGTTGGGTTCTTCGCCAGGCTATTTTTTTTCTGTGGGCGCAACATGCACATAGTGTACGGCTGCTCGACCTTCACTTTTTCGGTCGGCCCCTTACCACCCTACCTCCCACTCCTGCTACGGTGGTCTTATCTTGGGAACGGTGCCGTTGTGCTTTCAACGGTCTTGGGGAGGCTCTTAGGGATGCCATGGCTGCCTCTGCCGCTATGCAGAATGCAGATCAGTCTAAACGACGACGGGCCAAGTGGCTCCGACTTGCTCATCGGCCCGTGGACCGACTCTCCGCCATCTCGGACCCTACCAGCATCCTTGGGTTGGGAGGCTCCGTCCTGGATTTTCTGGAGGCCCCATGGGAGCACATTCGGGACGTGGAGGGAAAGACCTGTGCCATACGGGAGCTCTTCCAACTACACAACACATATATGATCAAATGTTTGCCCAAATAGAACGCCATGATGCATTGCTACGGCCTTGCCGACCTGTTGCAGTCGGAGTGGGACAAAAACGCTACAGACAAGGCCTTTGCTACTCTACGACGCATGGGTGCAGGGTCCAAGAAGAAACTTGTGGTGCAAGCCTTGCCGGTGGTCAGAGGTAAGGGCGGCCAGCCTGCTACCGCAGCGATGCAGGCGGCAAGCATCTGGCTCTCACACTTTGGCAGAGAGGAATGCTCCGCCATTGTTCCGCTCGAGCATGCCCAGGATATCCTCGACATCCTCCCACCGCTTGAGATGGGCACTGCCAGGACACTACTAGAAGAGGATGTCTTCCTCCCCTCGCTCGCCGACTTCCAGACAGCCTGCTCTAGTGCGAGGCCCAGTGCAGCCAGCATTAACGGCATCCCAGGGCGTCTTCTGGCCAATTTTGGGCCCGAGCTGGCCGAACTTTATTCCCGTCGTTGTGAAAGCCATCTTGAGACTTGAAGAACCAAAACAATGGGGGGGGGGGCTCCTACTGGCAGATATGGAAACGATCTGGGGATCCATCGTGGCCTGAACACTCTAGGGCCGTCATGGTTTCACCACAGATGGGCAAAACATACAGGTCCCTGGTCCGTGCCCCTCTCGCGGTAGCACTACCAGGCTATGCAGGTGAATCTCAGTTTGGGGGTATTGCTGGGCAGGGAGTGGATCTCGCCGGGCTTGCTATGCGCACGTTTCAACGCATTGCTGAAATCAAGCACACTTCCATCATGTACCTACTCATCGATTTAGTACAGGCTTTCTATAAATCTGTGCGTCAGCTGGTCATGCGATCAGGACATGCGCAGGAGGACTTAGCCCTGCTCCTCAAGACGACAGGCCTACCACCTGAGGCCATGCAGCGTCTAATGGAGAGGCTACGCACACAGGAGACGAGTCTTACCGCAGCTCGAGTTGGTCCTCATGTCCAGGCCCTAGTGGCCTCATCTTACCAGGGGGCCTGGTTTCACTATCCTGGATCGTCTTTGGTTGCCTTTTCTATGATTGGGACTGTCCCGGGGCAGCAGTTGGGAGATGCCATCTTCAATTTTATCATGGCGGAATGTATGCATCTAGCCAAGGACCAACTCCAGCACTTGGATCTTGCATTTAAGGTGCCTACGCTGTCAGAAGCTTCTCTCGCACAGATGATGGAGCGCGAACCAGCAGAGACGCAGCCCGCCTTAGATGTGCTCTTTTTTGACGACGGCGCGTTTGCCATGATAGGTGCACCACTTCAGCTGCTGGAGCGTGTGCCTCAGATTGCAGGCACGGTGGCAGCATCCTTTGCGTCCAGAGGTCTCTCTCTCTCTCTCTCTCTCTCTCTCTCTCTCTCTCTCAATTTCAAGCTTGGGAAGACGGAGATCCTCTTCCAATTTCACGGGCAGCATGCCCGAGCGGCTCAGCTCAAGCTTTGGAAACACATGAAAGGCAGGTGGGAGTGGGAGGACCAGATCATGGGGCACATGAGTCTTAGCGCTGTGAGGCAATACCCCCACTTGGGCACCATCTTGGATGAACGAGGCAGCCTGGGCCCCGAAGCGGCTCATCGCATCGCGGGCACTACCTCCTCAGCGAATGTCTTGGGCAGGAAGGTGTTCGAAGCGGTCCCCAAGAGCCCCGAGGCCCTCATCGTGAAGATGCGTTTTGCGGACTCGTTACTTACCTCCTCACTGCTGTTCAATGCAGGCACGTGGTGTAACTTGGAGCGTGGTGCACACGACAAACTCAGGCATACTATGCTTGGGAGATATCGGGCAGCATGTGGCATGCCACAATGTGACGCGACTGCTACAGTGGATCGAACAGTTCTTGCCACAGTCCAGAGGTCCGACCTGTCAGACCAACTTCGCGTCCACAGATTACGTCTCCTGGGAAGGGTCATCCATTTTGGGTCCGACGCGGTCAAGGGCTTACTCACCACGGCCTATCGGGCCTACTCGGGACCGAAGGGCAAAACCTCCTGGCTTCACCATGTTACGGACGATTTGGTCTGGCTCAGAGCAGTCTGCAAGCAGCTTCGAGAACTACCAGACCCACGCGACGACTTCGCGCCCTGGGAACGAAGAGCACAGTCTTCTCTCCCTGCTTGGAAGCGCCTTCTCAAGGAGGCCACAGCAGGATCGGCACGAGCCGACGCGAACGCCCCTCTTGCAGACGGCGCCGCAAAGAAGTTTTTCTCCATCGTACAGCCTAGCGGCTCCCCGCTGCCTATCACGGATCCCGACCGCCCATTGCGACAGGCCGAAGTTACTCCACAGCCAGATCTCACATGCCCATGGTGTGCGTCCCACTTCTACAAGCCCAGGTCCCTCCGACAGCATATCGTTCAGAATCACTTCCGTATGGTGTCGCAGGTTGAACGATTTCTGGGACGCAGCTCAGAATGTCAGGCCTGTTGCACTGACTTCGCCTCGAGAAGGCAGCTACGCGATCATCTTGCCTACGACTCGGCTCGATGTTGTCTTGCGTACATGTGCAGAGGTCCGCAGTTGGTATATGAGGAGGCGGTACTGGCCGCTGAGGAGGATAGGATGCAGTGTGCTAAGAGGAGGAAGGACTGTCTGGGGCGTTGGCGTACGGCATACCCTGCCACCCTGGGCACCAAGGAATGTCTCTGGGAGTCTGCTTGGGTTTTTTCGCACTTCTCGGAGAAGGAGGCCCGCCAAGTCCTGCGAGAGTCCCACTGCGAGTTCCCCATAGAGGTCCTACCGATCCTACTACGTGCCTGGTACGACTCCCGCGGGGCCCATGCATCATAACCACCGCAGGCCCAGTTCGAGGATCGGTATTATATTTTCCGACCTAACGACTACTGCGGCATATCTACTATGGTTGTGCCGTACCGGTTGCGACGACCTGAAGTATTCATATTGAACCTCTTCTGTGGTCGGCGCCGACAAGGCGACATGCAATGGCATTTATCCGACCTCCAGGCCACATCTGACGTCCAGGTCACCACGCTGTCCTTGGACATTGCAATAGATCACATCTGGGGCGATCTGACTCGGGAGGCCACGATACAGGAATGGTCAGAGCATATCCGCCACCACAGGGTCTGGATGCAGGGGGGGGGGGGGGGGGGGCGCCATGCGAAACTTGGAGTGCCGCGCGCTGGAACGACGGGGGCCCCCCTCCTGTGCGTGCACAATCATACATGTGGGGTGTTCCGTGGTGTACGGAGGCGCAGCGCATGCAGGTACGCACGGGCAATCTCCTACTGTTTACGATTGCCCAACTGCTAGCGGAGCATATCCGCGCAGGCACGCGCGGGTGGATAGAACATCCACCCCCAGCCCTTTGGCGCCCACACGCGCCTTTCAGCTTCCAATGGGCGCCCCTGCGTGCGTTGGAGAGCTGCCCTCTTGTCAGTACTATTCAGTTTGATCAGTGTATGCATCGCGACGGGAATCCAAAGAATCCAAAGGAACACGGCAGAGGTGCTGCACGCATCCTGGCCCTACGGCTACCACGACTTTACAGTTTGTTGAAAGTTCGAAATAATGGTTTCTGCAACCACGGCAAGAATGCGCACTTGTCCCTTGTGGGCAAGAACGACGACGGCACTTTCAAAACGAGTTGCAAGAAGACGGACCCACCGTCCATGTGCCGCGCTATCGCTACAGCTATGATGGATGCCATCAACGCAGCCTTTACCTCGGAGGCAGAAGATCCTCCAGGGATTGCCGCTACCACGGATTTCGATGATGCAGTTCTTCGCAAATTTTACGTACCCTGGTCGGACCACGAACAGTTCTGGGAGGCTCCCGACTATGCCGGCAGCCTCAGGGTTAAACGTAAAGTTGATCCTGAAAGGTGGCGTTGGGATCTTCCTGGCTCCCCTTCCTCCGCCTCTGCCCCCCCCTGGTCCCTGGTGACCCCGCCCTGCCTCCCGAGGTCCCTCTGTCCGCGGCCCGAGAGGATCCTCGGCCGCAGGAGACGGCCTACGACCTCGAGGCGGACGAGGAGGCCGCCCGAGAGTTGGGTGCGGACAGCCCCGCCCCTGGCTTGGCTACCTTAGTCGACTTCCCCCCTCCTCCTCCTCCGCTCGCTCAGCTCGCGCCTGAGCAGCTTGAGCGCATTCGAAAGAATCGCGCCGAGGCCAGAGAGCGCAAGCGCAAACGCGTCGCGCCATGGCATTTCGAGGCCATCCTGTGGCCCGATGGGTAATTCAGTTTTGTTCCTTTCTCGGCCCCTGGGTGACACCGGCCCCGGCGGACCTTCAAGGCACAAGACTTCACGAGATTGACAGAGCACGACCCAGCGTCTCAGCCTGCGTCCGACCGGACCTCCCTCCTCTCTCCCCCCTCTCTTCCCTCATCTTTCTGCCTCTCTGCCCTATCCCCTCTCCCTTCTCTCCCTCCTCCCTTCCCCTCTCCTCCCTCCTCCCTCCTCCCTCTCTCTCTCTCTCTCTCTCTCTCTCTCTCTCTCTTTCTCTCCCCCCTCTCTCTCTCTCTTTCTATAGTTTTTTTTTTGTTTCTCCCTCTCTCTCTCTCTCTCTTTCTCTCTCCCTCTTTTCCTCTCATCAACCGCCTCCCTCTTCGCTCCTTCTCTCCTGGCGTTTTCCCTCTTCTTTCGTCCCTCCCCCTCCCTTCCTCCCGCTCTCCCTCGTTCTCCCGCTCTTTTTTTTGCGGGGCCCGCGCCAATTCCAACGGCGGGCGCATGTGCGCCCACGAAGGATTGCCCGCCTTTCAGGTTTGCCCGCCCGTCTAAGCCCGCCGCCCCCCCGCAGGGAGAAACAATCCCCCAAAGGGGGGGCGTGATCGAAGATATGGAGGGCGGGCATCGAGGGTGCAGGGGGCTCGTTTTGAATGGCGCGCGGGCAAGTAAGAGCGAACAGTCTTATAATGATTGTTGTTGTTGTTGCTGCTGCTGCTGCTGCTGCTGTTGTTGTTGTTGATGATGCTGTTGTTGCATGTCTAAAGGATGATTATTGTTGATCCCCCCCTTCTGGGGCACGTGCCCTCCCCGGGGCTTGCGCCCCTTTTTTTATCAGGGACAGCTGGGGGTCTCCAAACTGGGCCCCCGGCCCCCAGTTTACAGCGACAGCGGCTCCCGATTCGTACTTCCCCACAAGTTTTCCAAGATCGCGTTTTCGCGCGGGACTTTCTGATTTTATGCAGGAATCGCGCTTCCGCTTGGGGCCCCCTTGCCATTTATTCAGACATCGCGCCGTCGACGCTCAGGAATCACGCTGTCGTTCTGACTTTTCTCACGATTTATTTGGGACTCGCGCTATCGCTCGAGATTCTTCGCGACTCATGCAGTGCTCACGCTTTAGCAGCGCGCCTTCTCGACCTGGCCGCTTGGGCCCGCCGTCCCGACCCGCCTGTTCGGGTGCGCTCGCCCGGTCAGCCCGCCTGGTGTTGTCAAATGTTTTGTTGCTCCTAGCTCCTAGCCCCCCTCCTGCTAATCCCGTGCTCCATCCTTTTCCCTCCCTATTCCATCCGTCCTTTGTTCTACAGTTTCAAGGGCTGTGCTAATGACGCGCGACAGGTGAAGAAGATATGCCCCCAGGTGGGGCACGATCGAAGAGGAAGTGGATGAGTACCGTGGTTTTGGGTAAGTCTTAAACTGAGTGTGGCTGTTGTTGTTGCTGCTGCTGCTGCTGTTGTTTTTGTTGTTGTTGTTGTAATCGTTGTTGGCTTAAATTGTTGTTGTTGTTGATATTATTGCCGCTGCTGCTGCTGCTGCTGCTGTTTGGTGGTTGTTGACGTTGATGACGATACTGATGACGATGACGATGATGATGGTGCGGATGATGATGATGCTGCTGCTGATGATGATGAGGCTAGTGACGATGATGATGATGATTACGATGATGACGGTGATGATGGTCATGTTGATGATGGGGGTCAGGAATATGATATCGAAGAGGGGGATGTTGATAATGATGATGATGGTAATGATCATGCTGACGATGATGTTGATGATGCTGATGATGCTGATGATGATTGATGGTGATGATGCTGATGATGATGACAATGATGATGATATGCGGGTGATGCTGAGCAGGAGGAGGATGGAACCAGTGTGCAGCCAATCTTCACACACGATGTTGCAATAACCCCTCCCTCCACGTTCCCGCGCCGTCGGTTCCTATGAAGAATAATCATCACCGCGGGAAGAGTCACGTTGGAAGACAACCGTCTGAAGATCTTCATCCGTGCCGACGCACCATTCCTGTGACTTCGCGCCGCAAATCGATGTAACTGTTGCGACGAGTTGATCCGAACTCGTGCCAGAACACTATGTCTGGGACGTCAACACCGCGCACCAAGGTGACTGTCGCGCCCTGACAATCCTAAACAGTTCCGAAGTACCCTCGCTGGGATGGCACCAGTAATAGTCTTTGAACCTGTTGCAATCTGTTGAGACGAATGTGCGCAGCGCTGAGGCGATGACAACGACCCGCCCTCGATCCGTGAAACTCTGGCAGGCGGTTAAGGCAAATGTGCGCGGCGCTAACGCGAGAGCCACATTTTGAAGACGACCCGCCCTCCAACCCTGAAGCTGTTGCAAACTTTGAGGACGAATGCGCGCGGCGCTAAGGCGAGGCTCAAATTTTGGAAACAGCCCGCCCTCCATCTGTGATATCGCTTGTTGGAAATTTCAAGCTTCAGGGGATCATACGTGGTGAGGAAGTCTCAGGCGAAACGCCCAGCCCGCCCAATCGACCCGTCTCGGGGCGCGACATGGAGGAGTGATTTATTTAATCGTTTCGCTCATTCCGCTGGCCCATCTTGCGTCATTGGTGCTATATATTTGTGTGTTCGTGACGAGCGAAAAGGTGAAGGAGGAGGACGAGGAGGAGGAAAAGGAGGGGATGAGGATGAGGAGCAGGTCTCTGAAGAGCTTTTTGTGTCAAGTTGGGCCGAAATTGATCATGGACAAGGCGCCTCTTTGGGAATCGCTTGGGGTCTTATGGGAGGCCTCTTGGGGGCCTCTTGGCGGTGCGCTTTCGTTCGAGGATTGAGGGTCGTTGACGCCGAGGGGGGAGAATGAGGAGAGGGAAGAAAGAAGGACGGGAAGGAAGGATTGATTAAACGATAGGAGGCCTCTTTTTGGGCCTCTTGGCAGTATGTATGACACCTCCTGGGGCGGTACGGGGGCCTCTTGGGGGTCTCTTGAGGGTCTCTTTGGGCCTCTCGGGGGCCTTTTGGGCGCCTTTTGGGGGCTTCTTGGGGCCTCCAGGGGATCTCGATGCGCCTGGAGCTCGAAATGTTCGTTAGGGTCCCTCGTCTGGGCCCGCTCTTGGAGCCGTCTTGGGAGCCTCTTCGGCCATCTTGGGCTGTCTTGGGGCCCTCTGGGGCAGTTGTGGGTGCTCTTGCAGGCCTCTTGGGCCGTGTTGGGGCGATCCTGGAAGCATATTGGGCCGTCTTGGAGCTCCGGTAAGCCCCCAAGGCGAGAACGCCAAAAACCTTCAAACAATGACGGAACATCGCTAATTTCTGCCTTTGTGGAGCCTCTTGGGGTCTCTTGGGGCCTCTCGGGGGCCTCTAGGGTGCTGTTTGGAGGCCTCTTGGGGTCTCCAGGGAACCTCTTTGCGCCTGGAGCTCGAAATGTCTGCTCGGGTCCCTCGTCTGGGTCCGCTCTTGGATCCGTCTTGGGAGCCTTTTCGGCCATCTTGGAGGCCTCTGGGGGTGTCTTGGGGCCCTCTGAGGCAGCTGTGGGCGCTCTCGGAGGCCTCTTGGGTCGTGTTGGGGCGATCCTGGAAGCCTCTTGGGCCGTCTTGGAGCGCCAGGAAGCTCCCAGGGCGAGATCGCCAAAAACCTTTTAAACAATGAAGGGGAATCAGGAATGTCTGCCTCAGTGGAGCCTCTTGGGAGGTCTCTTGGGGCCTCTTGGGGGTCTCTTGGGGCCTCTCGGGGGTCTCTAGGGGGCTTTTTGGAGGCCTCTTCGGGTTTCCAGGGGACC
The DNA here is from genome assembly GCA_963575745.1 of Prorocentrum cordatum. Classification (NCBI taxonomy): domain Eukaryota; class Dinophyceae; order Prorocentrales; family Prorocentraceae; genus Prorocentrum; species Prorocentrum cordatum. The sequence goes on along the minus strand of CAUYUJ010016726.1, from coordinate 198,211 downwards.
TATCTGCGCCTAGAGCTCGACATGTCCATTAGGATCCCTCGTCTGGGTCCGCTCTTGGATCCGTCTTGGGAGCCTGTTCGGCCATCTTGGAGGCCTCTGGGACTGTCTTGGGGCCCTCTGGGACTGTTTTTACCTAACATCGAAGACTGATAGGTTTCTAATGGGCTAAAAAGAGAGCAGCACATTACTCCACAGGGGGGTCTGGGCAGCCGTTGGGGGCCGTTGGGGGGCCGTTGGGGTTTGCCGGGGGGGATCGTTTTTCGCATACAGTCACACACTTCGTGCTTTTCGATTTCCCAGAACTCCATTCCCGGGCCACATTCTGAATGCCCGGAGCCAACTGTACGCCACTTCGTGCTCTTCGACTTCCCAGAACTCCATTCCCGGGCCACATTTTGGATGCCCGGAGCCAACTGTAGGCCACTTCGTGCTCTTCGACTTCCCAGAACTCCATTCCCGGGCCACATTTTGGATGCCCGGAGCCAACTGTAGGCCACTTCGTGCTCTTCGAGTTCCCAGAACTCCATTCCCGGGCCACATTTTGGATGCCCGGAGCCAACTGTAGGCCACTTCGTGTCTTCGAGTTCCCAGAACTCCATTCCTGGGCATGATTTTGAATGCCCGGAGCCAACTGTAGGCCACTTCGTGTTCTTCGAGTTCCCAGAATTCCATTCCCGGGCCACATTTTGAATGCTGAGGCAGGCTGATGCTGAGGCTGAGGCAGGCTGAGGCTGAGGCAGGCTGAGGCTGAGGCCGAGGCTGAAGGCAGACTGAGGCTGAGGCTGAAGCAGGCTGAGGCTGAGGCTGAGGCAGGCTGAGGCTGAGGCTGAGGCAGGCTGATGCTGAGGCAGGCTGAGGCTGAGGCTGAGGCTGATGCAGGCTGAGGCTGAGGCAGGCTGAGGCTGAGGCTGAGGCCAAGGCTCAAGGCAGACTGAGGCTTTGGCTGAAGCAGGCTGAGGCTGAGGCTGAGGCTGAGGCTGAGGCAGGCTGAGGCTGAGGCTGAGGCAGGCTGATGCTGAGGCAGGCTGAGGCTGAGGCTGAGGCTGAGGCTGAGGCTGAGGCTGAGGCTGATGCAGGCTGAGGCTGAGGCAGGCTGAGGCTGAGGCCGAGGCTGAAGGCAGACTGAGGCTGAGGCTGAAGCAGGCTGAGGCTGAGGCTGAGGCAGGCTGAGGCTGAGGCTGAGGCTGAGGCAGGCTGATGCTGAGGCAGGCTGAGGCTGAGGCTGAGGCTGATGCAGGCTGAGGCTGAGGCAGGCTGAGGCTGAGGCCGAGGCTGAAGGCAGACTGAGGCTGAGGCTGAAGCAGGCTGAGGCTGAGGCTGAGGCAGGCTGAGGCTGAGGCTGAGGCAGGCTGAGGCTGAGGCAGGCTGAGGCTGAGGCTGAGGCTGATGCAGGCTGAGGCTGAGGCAGGCTGAGGCTGAGGCCGAGGCTGAAGGCAGACTGAGGCTGAGGCTGAAGCAGGCTGAGGCTGAGGCTGAGGCAGGCTGAGGCTGAGGCTGAGGCAGGCTGAGGCTGAGGCTGAGGCAGGCTGAGGCTGGCAGGCTGAGGCTGAGGCTGAGGCTGATGCAGGCTGAGGCTGAGGCAGGCTGAGGCTGAGGCCGAGGCTGAAGGCAGACTGAGGCTGAGGCTGAAGCAGGCTGAGGCTGAGGCTGAGGCAGGCTGAGGCTGAGGCAGGCTGAGGCTGAGGCAGGCTGAGGCTGAGGCTGTGACTGCGACTGCCGTTGCCACTGCGACTGTCATCGCGAATGCGACTACGACTGCGAGAACAGCAGAATTCTACAACTGGATTCTCATCCGAATCTTAAGGGGAATGCTTCCAGATGTGCTCCTACACATCGATGTTAGGTTGCTTTGCCGGGATAATGAGCGCTCTTGGAGGCCTCTTGGGCTGTGTTGGGGCGATCCTGGAAGCCTCTTGGGCCGTCTTGGAGCGCCAGTGAGCCTCCAAGGCGAGATCGCCAAACAATTTCAAAAACTGACGGAAAATCATTAATTTCTGGCTCAGTGGACCCTCTGGGGAGGTCTCTTGGGGCCTCTCGGGGGCCCCTTGGGGGCCTTTTGGGGGCTCCTTGGGGCCTCCAGGGGACCTTTCGGTGTCTAGATCCATTCGGGTGTCTTGGGAGGTCTCTTGGAGGCCCATTGGGGCGTCTTGCAGGCGCTTTGGGCTGTCTGGAGGCCATCTTTGGCGTTTTGGATCGCTCGTTCATGTTGAGCTCTCTTGAAGGCCACTTGAAGCGCTCCTGGAAGGCTCTTGGGAGCCTGCTGGGCCCTGGCCGGGACCTCGACCCGTCTCGGGGCGCGAGAAAGACTCAGGGCTAGGATGAGGAGGAGCAGTGGATGAGGGCGTGGGGTGGGGGAGAAGAAGTATGAGGGGATGAAAACGATGATGGTGATGATGATGCGAGTGCGTGCACAGAAATGTTTGTTGATCACGTCCTGTCGCTCCCGCTGTCTCCTGACTCAGCCTTTGGCTCCCGAGATCAACCTGGGAGCTTGGGGCGCCGGCCGCTTGATGATAGCCACGAGCCTGGGCCACTGGCAGTGGACCGTGCTTGTGGTGCTGGCGGCGCTGCCAGAGGTGCGGCGGCTCTCGCCCGAGCCTGAGCAGCTCGCCTCAGAGGGGCCGAGCGTGCAAGACATCGTGGCCGACACGGTCAGCCAGCTGGAGGCCCTGCGAGGCGCGGGACCGCCCCCACCTCCTGGGGGCGGGGGCCCCGTCGACGAGGGTCCGCAGCCAGCGTGGACGCCTGTCGAGCCGGCGGAGTGCGCCTGCGAGTGCCCTGAGTGCGAGGCTGCTGGGGGACAGTGGCTAGGCTGGGCTTTGAGCTCGGCTTCCGTGCTGTGGCAGCTGCGCGGCTGGTGCCAGAGACGTGTGCAGGATGGCGCTGCTACCGAGGAACGCTCGCCTGGCGACGGAGACGGGCGGCGTCGGCACCGAAGAGGGCATATTGCCTAGGCCGAGGCCTGACCAGCTAGTGGCGGTGAAGTGCGAAGGGGATTCGCTCTGTCACGAGAGGCTTCTGATCGGTTGGAGTTCAGAAGAGCTTGGGACCTTGCCAGGGTGGAATTGGCGCGTGATGACGCCAGACGGTGGCGAGTATGAGGAATCGCTGGACGGCAGCCAGCCAGGCCCGCACCCGCTCTGCATGCTGAGTCTGGATGGGCCGCCTCCTCGACTGTTGCGGGGGAAGCTCTACAGGTTCAATGAGTACCCCACCGATGGGCAGCTGGTGAGGAAGGCTGCCGAGCACTTCCGTGGCCAGGCTCTGGCTGGGACCCCGCAGCCGCCGTCGACCGACTTCGTGGACAGTTCGGGTGCGGTGGTGGAGCTGCCAGCGGCCGCCCTGCGCGAGATGGTCGCCGCGCTGGTGCCGCCAGGTGCGGCTGGTGGCGCCGCTGGCGCCGCGGCGCGGCCATTCGGCCAGGTGCCCATGGGCTGCTTCTGGGTCGTGTATGGATACGAGGTTCCCGAGCCGGTAGGCACAGCGACCGATCCGATTGAGGGCGTCTACGTCTGCGTCAACGAGCACACGATGTTGAAGCAGTATGCCGGCAGGCTCTTCGTGAAGTGTATCCTTGTGAAGCGATCGGAGGCCGATGCTAGTGTCCGACAGTTGATCGACCAGGCCTCGGCTTGTCTCGAGCCCACGCAGAGCATCGACGTAGGTCCTGGCGACAAGGGCTCTGACGCACCCCGCGGCGACGGTGCGGGCCATGCGCCCGATGACTGCCGCGCGCTGTGGGTGGACTACGATCTTCGAAGCGAGAGATTCAAAGAGTGGCGTCAGGTGTGCTTGGAGTCGAGAACGGAGAATTTGGGTGACAGCCCTGTGGAGGGGCCCGCCTCGCTGCTGCACTGGATGAATCATGCCGCCCGCAACGGTGGGAGTCCAAGGATGTGGCTGGCTGATTTCTGTCGAGGTCGTCGTGCCGAGAAGAGCGACCGGGTGTGCCATGAATTACACAACCTGATCGAGGTGGTCTACATCAGTTGAACATGCCAGCACTACAGCGCTTCGAGCGGATCACCCGACGGATTTCTTCGATCGTGGACGCGTACAGCGGGGCGGGCGGACTATCATAGCGGATGGCCCGCCACTGCGAGGGTGTCGGGGGAGTGCCGTGCAGCGTTTCGCCGGCCTTGCGGCAGTGGGGCACTGAGAAGGCAAGACGCGAGAACGAGCTGAACACGGCCCGCACTCGGAGCCTCCGAGGTGCAGGCGGCGAGGACGACGACGGGAACGGTGACGAGACCGAGAAGGCGGAGGGCGGTGCAGGGCGCGGCGTTGGCCGCGGCCGCGGCTGCGGCTCCGCCGGGAAGCAATGATGGGCCGGGAGGCCCGGGCGCGCGCTCCCAGCCCGGGCCGCCCTCGAGTGAGGGCAGGCCGTGCCGCGCCATCTTCGGGAAGCAGAGACTTGTTCCCGTTGCCGCTCGAGGCGGCCCCTCTGCGGCCCGATCGGCGTGGCGGCAGGCGGCTGGCGAGGTGGCGGCTCCGCCGCCGAGAGAGCGGACTGGTTGATGGCGCCCAGCGGGCGCTTCATTGGACGCGTGGCTGCGAGCTTGGGCACGAGGCCCGGCATGAGCGTGGCGATATGCAGTTGGACGTCTCGCAGTGCGTGCGTGGGCTGGCCCGGGGCGAGCAGCGCGCGCGCCGCGGCCTCGACGTCCCGCCCGCGCAAGTGGCCCTTCGGGAGTTGCTGCGCGGCCGATCCCAGTGCGGCGCAGGGGCGGCCAACGACTCACTGGCGCCCTTCCAACGAGTCTGGCTGTCGCCACTCGATTCGGTAGAGGGCTCGCCTTGCATCGGCGACGTCCGCGGCGAGCGGGGCCGCTACTTCCTGGGGCGGGAGGGCGAGCGCATGCTGAGGCCCGTCGGCGAGGCCGAATCCGACCTTGCTCGCGACGGCGCGCAGCGCAATCGCGATCCCGCCTTGGTGGGCCGCAAGACCGTGTGCAATAGTTTTATGAAGGACTTGATGGCGCGTGGCCTTCTCGACTTCGCGCCAGGCCCGCCCGGGAGTGTGGGCATCTTCTGCGCGTGGGAGAAAGGCCGTGAGCGACGGCGACTTATTTTTGATGCTCGTCGCTCCAACCAGCGATTCAGGCGGCCGCCCGGCGTGGGTCTGATCGCCGCAGAGGGCCTGGGCAGCGTCGAGGTCGACCTGGGCGCCGGCGAGAAGCCCGAGAGCGAGCTCGTCGACGAGCTTTGCGAGAGCTTCTCCGTGACGGTGGGAGTTGCGGACGTCAGAGACGCCTTTCACCGATTGCGAATGGCTTCGTTTTTGCGACAGTACTTTTGCCCCCCCCCCCCCCCCTTCCCCTCTGCGCGGAGTGGGGCTCTGGGGCTCGCTGGCAAGGCGGCGGAGGGCCATGTGCTGACGGGCGGCGAGCAGGTGTGGCCTTGCCCAGTGGCCTTCCCCATGGGCTTCGCGCGGGGCCTGTTCTACTGCCGGGTGTCGGGGGAGGAGCTGGCGAGCAGCGCGGGGCCGCTGGGGGCGGGCGCCCTGCCGCGGGATCGCGGGCGGCCGCTGGTGCGGGGCTGCGAGCAGATTGGCTGGCTCCGCCACTGCGTCTACGTCGACAACATGGGGGTGCTGGGGGCCGACGGGGCCAGGGTCGAGAAGACGCTTGACAAAGTGGCGGGCGCCTTCGTGCAGAAGGGGCTGCTGGTTCGCGGGCAGGCCATCGCCGCGGTGGCGGCAGCGGTGCTGGGCGTGGAGATCGACGGGCAGCTGATGCAGACCCGCGCGTCGGGCAAGATGCGGCTGCTGGCCCGGCGGGCGATGGCCGGGCTGCTGCCCGGCGCGGGCGCTGCGCGGGCGGCGCGCTGGTGGTGCTGCTGGGGCACCTCGCGTTTCTGGCTATGTCGCGGCGGCCTGTGCTGGCTTGTTTCCACGCCCGCTATGCTGCTTGCTTGCAGAAAAACCACATTCGTGTCAAACCCTTGTGGCCGAGTGTGATTGGAGAGCTTCGTGTGTTTTCAGGCCTGATTATTTTTCTTTGCAGTGATTGGGCGCGTCCTTGGAATCAGCTCGTCGTTGCGTCTGATGCCTCCGAATATGGGTTCGGGGGGGCCGAAGCATGGTGGCCCGTCGAATTTGTGCAGGAGACTGGTCGGCGCCGCGAGAGGGTAGATTCTTGGCGCCCGAGGCGGTGAACGCCCGCGCCTCTGCGTAGGGGGGCGATCGCGCGGCCGGCCAGTCGGATGCCCTGTTGAGTCGTGCCGAGAGTATCTTAGGGGATGGAGTGTCTTTGGGATTGATGGCGGCGCTGACCCCCGGCGCCCAGAAACTCGGCCCAGAATTTTTGGAGGCCCCTCGGGTCGGTTGGGGCCCGCAGTTGTGGAGCCCGACTTTTTGGGGGCCCTGGCTCTGGAAACAGAGGGTTGTGCACCTCGAAGCCCGAGCCCTCGCGATGAACCTCCGAAGGGTAGCCCTTCTCACCTTCGGACGAAACCTTCGTCAGTTGTTGTTGGTGGATAATGTGGCGGTCTGCCTGGCATTTGACGGATGTCGAGCAAGGGGCTATCTTTTTTTGTTAGTCAAGTGCGTTGTTTCTGTAGTTACTGCCACGTCATTCTAATATATATATATACACACATGTATATATTTATTATATATTTATTTATATATGTATTTTATTAGCTTATATTATATTATAATATTGCATCATAGTATACTATATAATAATACATGGTATTAATATACTACGTTATATTACATTATAATATATTATATTATATTACAATATATTCTATCATATTGTATAATATTATGGCACATTATACTATATCCTATTCTATTCTATTCTAATTCTAATTCTAATTCTATTCTATTCTATTCTATTCTATTCTATTCTATTCTATTCTATTCTATTCTATTCTATTCTATTCTATTCTATTCTATTCTATTCTATTCTATTCTATGCTATTCTATTCTATTCTATTCTATTCTATTCTATTCTATTCCATTCCATTCCATTCCATTCCATTACATTCCATTCTATTATGTTCTATTCTATTATATTCTATTCTATTTTTATTTTATTATATTCTATCATGTTCTATTCTATTTTAGTTTTATTCTATTTTATTCTAGTATAGTATAGTATAGTATATTAAATTGTATTATATTATAGTATATTATATCATTTTATATTATATTATATCACTTCATATTATTTATTATACTATATGGTTAAATTCTATTTTATTATATATTATTATATTATATGATGTTGTATTATATTATAATATATTGTAATTTATGACATCAAATTATCCGTAAGGGCTTCGCCCCCTGCCGCCGGCTCCCTCTCTCGGAGAATGGGCCATGGAAGAGCTAAGTCATGAGGCCTTGGTGCTGTCGTGACGCAGTATCGAAACTTCATGCGAAGCCGAGTCGCAATCAGCAAAACCAACTGATCACAAGAGGGGTTACCACACCTGGCGATTGGTAAGACGTGTATGGTTTAAGGGCTTGGTTGCCACACCTTGCGATGAAAGGGCCGAGGGAGTTCTCGCAGTTTGGGTTACCACGCCTTGCGATGGATGTGCGTGAGGGGTGGCACCGAATTTCAGAAATGTGGCAAATCCCCTGGACCCTGACCCCGCGGATCTGCGTTGGCACCGAATTTCAGAAATGTGGCAAATCCCTGTGTTTTTGGACCCTGACCCCGCGGATCTGCGTGAGGGGTGGCACCGAATTTCAGAAATGTGGCAAATCCCATGTGTTTTTGGACCCTGACCCCGCGGATCTGCGTGTGTGTTTTTGGACCCTGACCCCGCGGATCTGCGTGAGGGGTGGCACCGAATTTCAGAAATGTGGCAAATCCCCTGTGTTTTTGGACCCTGACCCCGCGGATCTGCGTGAGGGGTGGCACCGAATTTCAGAAATGTGGCAAATCCCCTGTGTTTTTGGACCCTGACCCCGCGGATCTGCGTGAGGGGTGGCACCGAATTTCAGAAATGTGGCAAATCCCATGTGTTTTTGGACCCTGACCCCGCGGATCTGCGTGAGGGGTGGCACCGAATTTCAGAAATGTGGCAAATCCCATGTGTTTTTGGACCCTGACCCCGCGGATCTGCGTGAGGGGTGTCGATTTCGAGCCTCCCCAGCAATTCAGACAACGCGCCCAGGGCACGCTGAAAAATCCTGTTTGGGCCTCCCCCCCCCTCGCGCGGTCAATCAACTAGTTACAGTAACCAGCAATAACTCAACTAGTTACAGTAACCAGCAAGAAGCAGAACTGTAACACTGGAAGCTACAACCTACGACTGGTACAGGAAACTGCGAATCACGTGCCTACAGCCTGGTGGCCCCACAAGGGGGCCGGCGGATATTATATATATATATATATATATATATATATATATATATATGCGGTGGTGCGGTGGATGCCGTCAGAGCTCGGCGGCGCCGACGGTCTTTCTCGCATTTGCGACCTTTCAAAGGGGGTAGACTGCAAGTCTCGGGGGGGGGGCAATTTCAAGGTTGATGGGGCGCAGAATCGTGACAGGTTGTTTGCTTCTGATAAGGCTGCTGTCCTCCCCTCTTCCTCGTTGCCGCCTGGTGGTCCGTTGCCATTGGGTCTCGTGGCCGTTTGGGCTCGAACAAGCGGGGCCTTGGCCCCTTCTGGCTTCGAACGAAATCCAGTCGAGCACATTCGCGTCGCAGACAGACGGCGCGGCTCATGGCGGGCCGATGGCCGACCTGGAGCGGCCGATGAGACGGCGGACGCGGGCGCCGCCTTCTGCCGCGGGGCCAGCGAAGGCCGCGGGCTGGGAGCCCGTCGGGGGGCCGGCCCAGCTGCCGGGCCAGGAGCAGGGCCCCCTCGCCACCCGACGCGGCGTAGCGTCAGGTCGGGCCGCTGCCCAGCCGAGCAGCTACAGCGGCACTGGGGCGACGTTCGCGAACGCAGAGCCGCCGGCCGCGGGCAGAGAACGGGTGCTCGGGCGGCGCCAGAGACGGCGAGTGGTAAAGTACGTGTCGGAGGCCTACGAATTGCTGAGCACGGGAAGCAGCCCTCTGGAGCAGCGGGCCGTGCGGGTGCAGACCCACGCGCAATGCAAGGGCGAGCTGGGTCGCTGGAGGAGCTTCAGCCGGCTCGGCGACCTCAAGGGCGTGACCGACGCAGTGGCCGACGGCTCGCTGGTGCGCCTTTTCGTCTTGCTTTCTGTCAGTATCTACCCGAGGCCGAGCAGCATCCCCGCACTAGGGCCCAAGAGGTTCTTGGGGCCGAAGACGGCCCATGGCTCCTGGAGCCTGCTATGCATCCTGTCAAGAAGGGGGTCCCCGACGAGGTGGGCGAGTTCGATCATCGATGGCGTTGGACAGTCCTTGGCCCCAGTTCATTGGCCCGCTCCTGCGTATCTTGGCCGGTCAGACGTTTCAGAAGGCGGTCTAGGGGTTCAGTTGTTGGGAGTACCTCAGAGTGTAAGTGTCACGGTGGTGCCTTGCCAGACGAGACACTCGGGCGCCTCGATCGACCGCGAGAACCAGTGGAGGGGCCTCAGCGAGGTGTAGCGACGTGGGGGTTGGGAGGCGGGCAGCGGTGTGATGAGGTGCGAGAAGCATGTCTGGCCTCGTCGCAGCGAGCTTCTTTTCTCGTCGGGTCCCAGTCAATGCCTAGAGGCATGCGAGCAACGGCTAGAGGATGCAACCCTGGAGGTCGAGGTCGTAATGCGGCGCAGCTAGAGGAGTCTCGAGGGCGGTGGTTCGTTGACGTGTTTTCTGGAACAGGCGGGGTGGCAAAGGCCCTCCGTCAGCAGGGTTATGCATGCGCAGAGCTGGAACTGAAGAAGAGTTTCGATATCTTGCAAAGGTTGTCTCTGATCAGATTGCTCTCAAATGTGAGGTCGGGAAAGATAGCTGGGGCGATGATCGCGTTGCCGTGTATTCTTCTTTCAATAGCGCATGCGGGTCGTCTCAGGTCAGAGCTCCACCCTATGGGGCTGCCGGATTTGCTCTCTCACTTGCAAGCCCGAGTCGACCACGGGAGTGCCCTCGTGAAAGCTTGTGTGCAGTTGATTAGAGTGTGCATAGCCCACGGAGTTCCTTGGATGCTAGAAAATCGAGGCTGTTCGTATGCTTTTTAAATCCCAGCCCTTAGAGAGCTGTTCAAGCTGAATTCGTGTTTCGAAGTAATCTATGACCAGTGCGACTATGGTACTCGATGGAGGAAGAGAGCACAGTTTTTCGCGGGAGACATCTCGACCGATGACCGTAATCGTTTAGGAAAGCAGTGCAGGGCCCGAAGAGGCCGGTGCCCCCGCGCGGGGAGAGCGCATTTGGCACTTTTAGGAAAGGCTGAAACGGGAATTCACTGGACTGCGATAGCCGCCGAGTATCCTCGCGCCTGGGCTCGTGATCTAGCCTTCGCCCTGTTGGCCCCCGCCCGATCGAGACATCGAGGTTGCTGACGGGACCTGCTCGGACTTTTTTTTCCTCTTCCGCCTCGTGTTCCTTTTCGCTCGATTTCGAATCCTGTAATCGGATGCGTGAACATTTGGTTCGGGATGGTTCGGGACGATTGGCAGCGGCTGCGCGTGGACGCAACCCGTGAGATTCGAGACGCATCCACCGCTGTGTGAGATACTAAACATGGGAGTGCGTGCGCAGAAATGTTTGTTCGTCTTGTCGCTCCCGCTGTCTCCGGACTCAGTCGTTGGCTCCCGAGATCATCTGGCCCTCCCCCCCATTTATATATATATAAAGAAAAAATAAATTATAAACAAAAAAACCCTTTTCATTGTGTATCGGTCAGACTGGTTTCGCCGTGGGACGATTGGCAGCGGCTGCGCGTAGACGCCGCCCGTGAGACTCGAGACGCATCCACCGCTGCGTGAGCGACTAAGCATGATGATGATGAGGCTGCTGCTGATGCTGATGAGGCTGATGATGATGATGCTGTTGCTGATGATGATGGTGCTCATGCTGATGAAGCTGATTATGATTGTGATGCTGATGGTGATATTGATGATGATGCTGCTGATGCTGATGATGACGATGATGAGGTGATGATGATGCGGATGAGACTGCTGATGATGATGGATCGTGATGGCGATGATGATGATGGTGATGATGGTGATTATTATGATGATGACGATGCTGACGATGATGGCGATGATGATGATGCGAATGAGGTTGATTATGATGACAATGGTGCTGTTGCTGATGATGCTGATGCTGATGCAAATGCTGATGATGACAATGATGTTGATGATGGTGCTGATGCTGATGCTGCCGCTGCTGATGTTGATGGTGATGATGACGGCGACGACGACGATGATGATGACGGTGATGATGATGATGACGATGATGATGATGATGACGATGACGATGACGATGATGCTGATGATGATCATGGCGACGACGATGGTGATGACGATGATGATGCTGATGCTGATGATGGTGGTGGTGGTGGTGGTGGCGATGATGATGATGATGAAAAGGAAGAGGAGAATGAGGATGAGGATGAGGATGAGGATGAGAATGAGGATGATGATGATGATGATGATGATGATGATGATGATGATGATGATGATGATGCTGATGATGATGATGATGATGATGATGATGATGATGATGATGATGATGATGATGATGATGATGATGATGATGAGGAGGATAGGAGGAGGAGGGCAATTTGGAGGAGTAGGGCGGCGAGAGGAGGGGGGAGGAGGGGGAGCAGGAGACGAACCGAACCGAACCGAGCATTGAGTCGAGCACTGAATCGACCCGAGATGCGAGTCTCGACGATGCGGACCCGCTCGCCCCCAAGCCGTGCGCCAGGCCCGCGGTGGCCTGCGCGTCGCGACCGCGGCGGGCGTTTGCGGCCCGCCCCAACCCCATCGCGCGCGCGCGCACCCGCGCCGCACAGCCACGACAGCGACGCGATTCCCAGGACGAGGGCGTCGACGGCTTTCATGAGGAGGAGGAGGATGATGAGGAGGAGGAGGAGGAGGAGGAGGAGGAGGAGTAGGAGGAGGAGGAAGAGGAGGAAGAGGACGGAGGAGGAGGAGGACGGAGGGAGGAGGAGGAGGAGGAGGACGGAGGACGGAGGAGGACGGATGAGGAGGAGGACGGATGAGGAGGAGGAGGAGGAGGAGGAGGAGGAGGAGAAGGAGGAGGAGGAGGAGGAGGAAGAGGAGGAGGAACAGGAGGAGAAGCAGGAGAACGGAGGCGGAAGGGCCGAAGAACGGAGGAGGGGGGACGGGGGAGGAAGAGGAGGAGCGGGGAAGACGGAAGATTGGGAGGAAGGGAGGAGGGAGGAGGAAGATGCAGGAGGAGGATGAGGGAGGGAAGAGGAGAGAAGTGGCGGGAGGGAGTGGTCGAAGCGCCGCGGACGCCCGCCCCCCAGACCTGCAGGGGCCGGCGGGCGCCACCGCGTGCATGGCTGCAGGCCGCCCGGCATGGGGCTGGCGGTTCGCACCGCATTGCCGATTCATCGGCGGTGCGGCGCGGTCCTACGTGGAGATCTCTGACGGTCTCGCGAGCTTCCCAAGAGCAGCAAACGTCCAAAGGCACAGATCTTCCTTCTCCCTCCCTCATCCCTCATCCATCATCCCTCACCCTGTCTCCTCCCCCCTCGAGAAGCCCTCCAGCCACATCTTGGGCCTAACATGGCGCCGGTCAAACGCAATGCCACATGCCGAGACCTCGAGGCGCCCCGACAGCAGTCGTTTTCCTGGGCTCGTCCCTCGGGAAGACGACCGCGACGGCAACTCTTGACGTATCTCAGCCTCCTTGCGCCTCCAGCGGGCCACTCGTCGCAGCGGCTGTATATCCGCCTGGAGGTCCTTGTTGGAGCGCGCTTCCTGGCACGCCGATTTTTCACACCTGGGGGCGCCGGGAAAGGTTCACAACACGGGCGCTGTGGACGCCGGAAGTTCGGGGTCTGGGGGGGAGAGGGGGGGGGGCCTTGTGGACCCTGGCGGGACACAGGGAAAAGCAGCCCGCGGCGCTGATCGGCCCTAAACTCCAGATGCAAGCTCACAAACCTCGGAAGGTAAGAGGAGAAGGACGACGACGAGGACGAGGACGAGGACGAAGAGAAGGGAGGGAGGGAGGGAGGGAGGGAGGGAGGGAAGAGGAGGAGGAGGAGGAGGAGGAGGAGGAGGAAGAGGAGGAGGAGGAGGAGGAGGAGGAGGAACCAGAGGAGGAGGAGGACCAGTGTAAACCCAAGAGTCATCAACGATGTTGGAAATAACCCTCCCTCCAAACTCCCTCTTCATAGGTCCCTGCACGGTTCATTTCAACTGAGGGAAGACAACCGTTTGAAGATCTTGAAGCATGCCAAAACATGGTTCTCGGGATTTCAACACCACGTATCAACCTGACTTCTGCGTCTTGACGATCCTGAGTCCAGCCAGAGAGAGAGCGACACGTTTTGGACTTCGACACCGCGAATCAACATAATTGCTGCAGCCGCACAATCCCAAATCCGGCCAAAGCACCAATTCTGGTACGTAGATCATGGGAATCCGTGAAATTCTTGCAACGTTAGAAAAAGAACGTGCGCGGCGCTACGGCGTGAGCCACATTTTGAAAGCCACCCGCCCTCAATTCGTGAAACACTTGCAAATGTATAGAACTCATATGCGCGGCGCTAAAGCGAGAGCCACATTTTGAAAACCACCCTCCTTTACTCCGTGAAGCCCTTGCATATTTTTACAACGAATGTGCGCGGCGCTTAAGCGAGACCCACATTTTGAACACGACCCGCCCTCTATCCGTGAAACTGTTGCCACTTTTTCAGCTTCAGAGTCATAATTGGTGAGAAAGTCCAGCGAAACGCCCGGCCAGCCCTAAAACTTGGCTTCGGGGTGCGTCAGGAAGAAGTTATCTAGAAGGAGAAGGAATAGAGGAGGAGGAGGAGGAGGAGGAGGAGGAGGAGGAGGAGGAGGAGGAGGAGGAGGAGGAGGAGGAGGAGGAGGAGGAGGAGGAGGAGGAGGAGGAGGAGGAGGAGGAGGGGTAGGAGGAGGGCTTTCCGTGCCCGTCGGGTGTCGCCCCATCGACGTCGGCACCCACATCCCGTACCTTCCGCCCCACCATACCAGTCATTGCATCGGAGATGGTTCATATTCTCGTTTCATTCTTTGCAGTTGTTCGGTCGCTTGCCGTCCAGGGGCTCCGGCCCCCGCCATCAGGGCCGCAGATCCAGGGAGGGACGAGGAGATGCCAGAGGGGGTCGAGGACGGGGAGTTGCTGGAGGGCGATGTGGAAATGGAGGGGGACAGGCGCCAGCCTCAGCGTCGACAGCAGCAGCGGCGGGCTGTTGGCCTGCAGCCGATTTCCCCCCGCCCAGCTTCATGTAGAGGATGCGGCATCCCCTTCGAGCTGCGATTGGCTCCGTGGGGCAGCCAGGATCGAGGGAAATAGAATTGCCTGTCATGCGCCACTTCCCCAGGACGTAACGCAGATGATCTGTCCATATTGAATGGGAGTGCTACGGAACGTGCAGGCCGCGCTTGCAGCCGCGGCAGCGGGAAAGACAGAGGCAAACCCGAGCCGCTGCCGCCTCTGCACTAGGACTGGGACAGCGACGTGCTCCCCAACCCTGGGTGGTGGGAGCGTCCCCCATGGACCGCGGCCGTGCGCATCGACACCCCGACCTTCGTGCAGATGCCAGATCGGTCCCCGGGCGCCTTCGTGACCGCCCGCCGTAAGCTGCTGGAAGTGTTGGCGGCGGCGGCGGTGATGGGGGGATTTTGAACAGGAGTGGAAAGCGCTTCACTTCTTCGACGTGCTGCTCACGGCGCAGCCAGCCAGGCAGGCCACCAACGCCGAGGAACGCCTGGCGTGGTGGTGGGCATGCTAGCGGGGCGCGCTGCGGGGAGACGCTGTCGGACCGTCCGCGCCCCCAGTCCAGGCGGCTCTGCGAGAGCACGCGGACGAGCAAGGGAGAAAAATGCGGCGGCCGCGGCTGGCGAGGAGGGGCGGGCGCACCGCTTGCTCGTCGCAGCCGCAGCAAGCTGTAGAAGGTGCGCGCTGTTTTCCCCCCGCCCAGGCGGCGCGCGGCCCTGCCCAGCCCAGCGGCCCTCGCGTGTCCGCCCCCGACCCAGATCTGTGGGGCGAGGTGCGGGATGAGGCCAGCAAGCGTCTCCGCGAACCACCCCAGCTGGAACACCTCGCCACGGCGGCGGGCGACCTGGATGCATCCGCTGTGCTGGCCGTGGCGGTCACGAGCCTCGCTTTTGGGGAGGTGCCGGCGCCGGTGCTCCAAACCCTCCGGGTGGGCGAGGTGGTGGCCGTGGACAACCCGCGGGAAAAGGATATTCAAGAATGGCAGAGTAGGCTGGGGTGACAGGAGAGAGCGCCCTTCCAGACGACCCAGGCCGAACGGCCGAACACGAACCAATACACACATTGGAAAGACCATTCCGAATGTGATCCGATCGAAACGCAACGTGCGTTTTTGCTGGCGTGGGCCCCGCGGGGACTATGGCTCTGTGGCTTTGTAAATATGTTGTGCAACATGTGCTGTAACTTATTAGGTGCCAATTTGGTCGTGCATGGCTGTGTGGTTTGAGCTATGCGGTGCAAGTCGTGTGACGCAAACCACGTGGTCCACATTCTTTGTAGTGCAACGTGTGCGGTGCAACCAATGTGGTGCAAGCTGTGTGGTGTCAGACATGTGGTGTGTAAAATGTTGCGTAATCTTTGTGGTGACATATGCGTGGTGATACTAATTGTAGTATGTTATGCAGCTTGTGGGGTGCAATCCCATTGTGTAAATTGAAGGTGTGATCTCCACTGCGCATGCAACCCTCCCACCCACTTGGAATGTGTAGGCACCTCCCACGTGGCGCGATGACTCGAGGACCTCCCTCATGCTGTTGCCGATGAGGATGGAAGCGGTAACGGCGAGACGCCGACAACGACGATGATGACAAACGCTGCGATGTTGGCGACGACGGTGGGGCGATGACTCTCCCCGAAGTCGATGAGTTTCAGTATTGTTGCGCGCGCATGTGGGCGCGTTCTCGAATGAACCATGGTTTTTCCCTACCTAGGCTCTGCCTGGAAGGGTTGCCCCGCGGTTCTCCCAGTGGCGTTCCCTTAGCTTAGCGTTGCTTATCTCATCTTAGGTTAGCTTAGTTCATCTTAGGTTAGCTTAGTTTCATTTTACGTCAGGTTTATCTTAGCTTAGCTTACCTTCATCTTAGCTTCGCCGAGCTTTAGCATAGCAGAGCACAGCATGGCATAGCAGAGCGTAGCGCACAGCGCAGCACCGCATATCATAGCAAAGCCCAGCATAGCATAGGATAGCGCTGCATAGCATAGCATAGCATAGCATAGCGCAGCACATCACAGCACAGCATAGCACCGCGCAGCATAGCACAGCATAGCATAGCATAGCAGAGCATAGCATAACATAGCACAATCAAATTCCCTACCTAGGCTCTGCCTAGAGGGTTAGCGTGGGTGTAATTCCCTACCTAGGCTCTGCCCAGAGGGTTAGCCTAGCTTACCTTAGCTTAGCTTAGCTTAGCTTAGCTTAACTTAGCTTAGCATAGCGCAGCATATCGCTGCATTAACATGTCATATCATATCAGAACATCGCCACTCATATCGTAGCATAGCATAGCATAGCGCAGCATAGCCTATCATTGCATATCATAGCACAACATAGCATAGCATAGCGCAGCTTAGCATATCATATCATATAACATAGCATAGCATATCTTAGCACAGCGCAGCATGACACATCATAGCACAGCGTAGCACATCATATCATAGCATATCATAGCATCGCATAGCGCAGCATTGCATAGCATAGCATAACATAGCATCGCATAGCGCAGCATCGCATGGTACAGCGTAGCATAGCATAGCAACTAATGCTGCTTTCCCAGAGGCTCCAGCTTCTAGGTAGGGTCGCACTGGGGTAATTTTAGGGATATCGTCGCGCAAGCGCTCGCACGTGCACGTGTGGTCCGCATGGCATTATTTGAGTGTAATCGTCGGTGCGCGATGGTTGCGGGACGTTTGCGACATGCGCGCGCGCGTGGCCCGTCGCGCCTCATTTACCAGAGCGGCCACCGCCAACGTTTTTGCTATGATTTCAGCGAGTGTGCTCGCGCGCGCGCAGACATCAGGCATCTGTGTGTTGGACGAGCCGCCAGTCTTTGTCAGTTGGTTTTGGGGGGGATTTCGGCATGCGCGCGTGGGGAATGGCGCGCGTGGCCCGCAGGGAGTTCTTTCGTAGGCATTGTTAGAAACATGTATCACTATCTAGATCAACGCGCGCGCGCCGCATCTTTCCCCCTCCTCTTCTTTCTTTTCCTTTGGGGAGCGACGGCGAGGGGGGTGGGCGTCGTTGGCTCGGCGGGGGTGGTATTGACCGAGTGCCCTGTATAAGCATATGCATCCCTTTTCCCCCCTCTAACATTCTTACCCCGTCTCGCTGGCATTAATGTCGGAGAGGGCGCTGGGGCCGAACTTGATAATCTCTGTGGGAAATTGCGAATCGAAGATACTAGCATCCTATAATGACTCGCAAGAGCATCGCAAACGCTGATCGTGGCAATGGTGGCCTCGCCATTTCAGCTTCCGCAATCGCGGGCGTGTGCCGGGGCTGCGGGATTCTCGCCGTTTCAGTTTTCCCAAGTCACGAACATGCGGCAGGGCCATGGGACTCTCACTTTCTCAGCCGCTCCCGAGTCAGGAAGGGGCGCGCCGCAAAGCCGCATGGGGCCGATTGGATTTTGAAGTTGCATGCGTTTTTTTCCAGCAGGCAGAGCATTGGAGTCACTTTTTAGCGCGTCCCTCGCGCGATTCGTGGCCCTTCCCCCTCCTCCCCCTCCTCCTCCTCCTCCTCCTCCTCCCCTCTTCTTCCTTCCCCCTCCTCCTCCCCCCCCCCCCCCCGCCCCCACCGCAACTGCGCGGGCCCGGGCTTCCCCCGAGTCTCCGAGATTCCATGCTTTCGAACCTGTTCGAGGCGCCGAGCTGCGCCCCCCCCGGGGGCAACGATCGGGGGGGTGGGGCGTAAGGGGATGCAATCCCTAATGCCCATTGATTGCAGAGAGGGGTTCGAATGCCCGATCCTGCCCGGAACGCGCGGATTCGCGATCGGGCGCCCGTCGCCGACGCGTCGGCGGTGTATCGCCGATTCCGGGTCGATGTTTCCCTCCCCAGTGCCTATCCCCCCGCGTCGTTGCCCCTGAGTGCGTCGCGAGCCTCGGCCATGTCCCGGCCCGCCGAGCGCGCCCGGGCGGTGGCCCAGCAGGTCGGCCACCCTGCAGGGGATCGCGACCCAGAGCGCGAGCCCGCGCTCGAACGAGACTCTCGAGCGCATGGTTAAGCATAGCGAGGAGATCCTCGACGAGGTGTCTTCCATCGCGGACAAGGTCGCCATTGCCGAGGCGCGCCAGTGCCAATCGAGCGCGCAAGGCGCTGACGTAGCAAGGATGACGGCCTGCGTTTTCAGGGGAGACAGCGCCCTATGGTCGGGCGCCCAGCAGGCCGTCCTCGAGATGGTCTACAAAGGCGGTTCTCTCAAGAGCATCGAGTGCGGGCGCATCTTCAACTAGATGGACAGGAGGCGCGTCGAGCTGGCCGTGGCGTTGTTCTACGAGACCTACCGAGAGAAAGACGCCCGCCTCTGCGACGTCTCCGAGGATCATGGAGGGCCGCCCGAGAACCTCTCCTGGTTCATTCCGAGCTTCAAGTCGAAGATGCTCGAGCGCGCCGAGAAGAAGAACGTCGAGCTCGGCGCCGAGAGCGTCCGGCGCCTCAGCTTCGGCTCCCACTCCGAGCGCGTCGGCAAGGCCCTCGCCGATGCCCCCTTCCGAGCTCCTCGGCCTCCGCGACCTCGCGCTGCCGATCAATAAGAGCTTCGAGCCCGTCGAGAAGATGGGCGAGGAGTTCGCCTCCGGCGTGCCAGCCGATGAGTTCTTCGAGATGACCCCCGACAAGGCCGAGCAATTCGTCAACTGGCGCTGCGCCAGCGGCGTGGTTCAGGGCGTTGTCCGCGCGCGCGCCACCGCGTAAGCGGTCGTCAAGTGGCGCTGGGGCCTGGGGCGCACTGCCGACGTGGCCAACGAGCTCCAGGGGCGGAGCTACATGGGCAAGCGCTCCAAGCATGACTGCGCATGCGCCGACAGGCAGCTCCGCTTCGAGACAGTGGCTCTCGACCAGCGAGTCAAGACTTCGCCGTGGACTTCGCCGAGATCCATCCACGCCGGCTGCGAAAAGATGCGCAGCCGGCGCGATCCCGAGAAGAGCCGGGCCGACGCGAAGGCCGGGCCAGAGGCTGACATGTCGACGCCGAAGGGCGCCTGATAGCCGAGCGGCGGCGAGCGGCGAGCGCCTGGCGCGCGAGCGCCCCAAGCCATGCGATCCCATGCGTCTCGCGGCGAGGGTGCCGCGCGGGCGTCTCGAGGCGCGCGCTCGAGCCCCGTCTGCTTTCGAGCTCCAAGCCAGCGTTCGAACACGCGCGAGTGGCGTTCCAAGCAGCGGTGCGCTGCTCCCCCCCTCTCGCCGAGTTATCCTCGATCAAGCATCAGACAATCAAGCGGGCTCCATCCTCGACCCTCGGATCGAGGATCCGAGATCTTGAGTCCAGGCATCTTCGAGCACCTTTGATCCTAGTTCCGAGGATCGCCGCGCTTGGACTGGAAGATCTCGGGTTCGCGATCCGAGGGTCGAGGATCGAGCTCCGGCGATCGTCGATCGTCGCCGTCGCCGTCGTCAGGCCCAGGCTGCCATCGAGGAGGCTCGACCCTCGGTCCTCGGATCGAGGATCCGAGATCTTGATTCCGAGCTGCTCTGAGCGCCTTGGATCCTAGATCGGAGGATCGCCACGCTTCGACTCGAAGATCTCGGGTTAGCGATCCGAGGATCGAGGATCGAGCCTCGGCGATCGTCAATCTTCCTCGTCGCCGTCCTCGGGCCCAGACCGCCATCGAGGAGGCTCGATCGTCGACTCTCGGATCGAGGTCCCGAGATCTTGGTTCCGATCATCATCGAGCGCCTTAGATCCTTCATCCGAGGTTCGCGATCCGATGATCGAGGATCGAGCCTCGGCGATCGTCGATCGCCCACGTCGCCGTCCTCGGGTCCAGACCGCCATCGAGGAGGCTCGATCGTCGATCCTTGGATCCACGATCCGAGACCTTGTGTCCAAGCATCCTCGAGCGCCTTGGATCCTAGATCGGAGGATCGCCGCGCTCGGACTCGAAGATCTCGGGGTCGCGATCCGAGGGTCGACGGGTGCGCGATCCGACGATCGAGGGTCGAGCTTCGGCGATCGTGGATCTCCCTCGTCGCCGTCCTCGGGCCCGGACTGCCATCAGGCAGGCTTGATCTTTCATCCTCGGATCGAGGATCCGAGATCTTGTGATGTTCTCGGAACAGGGTTGCTCCAATTGTAACGTCTGGCCGCCGTCATTGCATTGTTTCAGAAAGTGTTTGCACCGCTGACATGATCGCTTAAACTTTTCTCCACAGAGGGGGATGTTCCCTCCGTGGGCAGCCGGCGCGATCACCCAGCTGGCGCATGGCGTGTCCGCTTGGCTGAGCTGGGCGCCTGCGGCTCCGCCCTGTCCGCTGTGTCCGGACTGCAGGTGCGTCTGCTCAGCGCGCCCCCGTGCCCCGCCTGCGCGGGGGCGCCCGCGACGCGCGCGGGGTCGGAGGCGCCCGCCCCCCGCGCCGAGCCTCCAGTCCCGTCGGTGGCGGCCGCTTGGCTCACGACGGTGGCCGCCCTCCTCGTCGGGGTCGGCCTCGGCGAGTTCAGCTGGGCTGCCGATGGCTGCTGCGGGCGCCGCCGCCGGGGCGCAACTGGAAGGAGTAAACCAGGTGGCCTACATCCTGTATGCGGTGCCTGGTCCGGCCCTGTGGCACCGGCGCTGGCTGATGGGGAGGGTGGTGTTGTGTCCGAGTGGCGCCGTCCTCGTGTCGCCCGACCGCCTCGAGCAGTGGGAGGTGGTCGATGGCTCGTCGGCGGACGTCAGCGCTGTCAGGTGGGCCGCTGGCATGGGGCCTCGCCCGCCGGGTGTGACCAGGACCTGCCGGTTCGGTGCGGCGCCGAGCGCCGCAGACGTGGCCGCATGGCTGCCCGATGCCGAGGCAGAGGCGCGACGCTGCTTCCAGAGGCGCCACCCAGGAGTGCCAGTGCCAGCGCCCGTGTTCGAGCCGTTCCCCTGGGCGGCGCCCGCGGCCTTGGCCGCCCCCCTGCCCGCGGCGGGCGGGCCTGCGCTCGCGGAGGCTGCTGGCGCTGGTGGCGCGGCTGGGCCGTCGGTGGCAGCGGGCGCGCCGCGCCCCTCGCCGCTGCGGCCGCCCCCCATCCAGCGCCCCTGGCGGGCGGCGTGCTCGGGCGCGGCTCCGGGGCCGCAGCGGCTGCGGCGGGCGCGGCAGCCCTGGGCGGCGCAGGCGGCGGCCTTCTTGCAGGGGCCGCATTGGCAGCGGCCGTTGGCGGCCCTCCCCGGCCCCTCCTGCTCGCTGGGGGCGCGGGCGGCGCGCCCGCGGGGCCTGCGGGCAATTGGAGAGCGGCCCATGAATGGCGGGGCTACCACTACGGCGACGCGGTCGTGCCACCGGCGGGCTTCGCAGGGACAGGGCCGCCCCACTCGCGGGGCGGCCCTCCTCGCCGGCGGGTCGTCGCCCTTCATCGATTGGGTGGCCGAGGCCGAGGAGGGCGACTTCAGCGACAGGGCGGTGGCGCCCGACTGTCGCCTGCTGCCGATGCGCCTCGACCGCGCAGGGGAGCCGTTCCGCGCGCTGGCCGACGTCGTCGAGAGCTGCCGCGAGGAGTCCCTGCCAGAGTTCATCGGGCCCAGGACGACCACGTGGCCCCTCGGGCACCTCGCGAACGAGGGTCGGTCTCTGGAGGGCCACTTCGAGCACTTCAAGAAGCTCTGCGACCGACAGGACACGCAGTGGGGCATGGAAGAGTACGCCAGCGTGATCAGCCACCTGAAGGCCTTGCTCCGGCACGTCCAGGTGGACGCCGCCAACGTCCTGTCTGTCGAGCTGATGTTCAGGCGGCTGCAGACCATCGAGTACTGCGACAGCGACAAGCTCCGCGAGCGCTCCGCCGGCGCGGCGGGCGGCCGCCTTGCGGCCGACGAGCAGGCGGCCTTCGGGGCGACCGCCTGGGCCGAGACCAGGCTCATGGTGTCGCCGCAGCTCCTGGAGAGCGCGAAGCAGGAGCTGGAGCGGGATGCCGCGCTCGCTAAGAGGCTGCTAAAGGCCCGCGAGGCCCGCGAGGCTCCGGGCAAGAAGAAGCAGGGGCTCATGATCGACTGCCCCCCCCTGGCGCCCCTCAGGCCTGGAGGGGGGGATCCATATGTGAATGGGGATGCTCGGCGGCGCGCAGCCGCGCCGCCGGGGAATTTTGACAGGAGCGTGAACAGGGATCTTGCCTTTCCCCGCCGCGCTGGTCGCCTCGCCAGAGCCCCCTGCGCCCGGGCTCTCGCGAGGCTGTCGGCAGAGGGCCGGCCGTCGACGGCGCCGCCGCCTCGACGTTCTTCGGTGCGTGGAGGGTCTCGACCTGCTCTACGGCGACGGCGCGGGGGCGCTTCCACTTTCGGATCTGAGCCTGGGGCAGCAGCGCTTGCTTGCGCGCGTTGAACTCCGTCCTTTCCTTGGGGCCGCCCCCAGGTGATCTTTCGCAGGCGGCGGCCCTTCGGGCGCTGCGCCTCGGCCCCCCCTGCGATGCTGGAGGAGGCCCTGTCGGCCACGAAGCCCCCCGCGTTTCCCTCCCTGCAGCAGGGCCTGCCCCGACTTCGCTCGCCGAGCTCCGGGGGTCCGGCGGGGGAAGTACAGTTGCTCACTGTGTCGAGTCGCAGGTTTTGCCAATCGATGTGGCTCGTGAAAATTTGAAGGACTCGGGGCCTGCCCGGCCTGGCCTTGCGGCGATCCTCGCCTCCACTCTACCTCCCTCTATGGCGATTTTGTACATGGGCTGCTCGAGGCAGGCGTGGTCGATGTGTCACTCGGGCGCTGCACTGAGGTGGTCGATTGCTTTTTCGTTAAAAAAGGGAGTGGCGGGCAGCGGCTGGTCGTAGATTGTCGCCGGTCTAATCGGCATTTCAAGCCCCCTGCCCCTATCAGTCTGGTCTCGGGTGACGCGCTCTCCCAGATGTGTAGTGATGAAGCCTGGGGCCATCCCATTTATATAGGCCAGGTTGGCATAAAAGACGCGTTTCGCCATTTGGAGCTCCCCGAGGAGCTCCGCAGGTTTTTCGGTCTGCGAAAAGTCTGGGCCCCTTGGGTCGGCGTCGCCCACGCGCGTGTGGTTCGAGTGTCGCCCGACGCCTGGATCACCCCGAGGATGCGGGTGCTCCCTATGGGCTGGTCTTGGGCCCTCTGGTGGTGTCGGGCGATCCATGGGCGTGCGGCCGAGGAGGGAGGGCCCCCTGCTGCGGCCAGGCTCGCTGACGGAGTTCCCCCTCCTTCTCTCGCCTCCTCGCCCCATGCGCAGTGTGTGGATAATTTCGTAGTGTTCTCGTCTAGTGAGCAGGTAGTCCGAGAGCATCTGGCTGGCGTGTCCGCCGGGCTCGAGTCTCGTGGCCTGCCCTTGCGCAAGGGGGATGTGTCTTGTGGGCGGGCGGTGGTGCTGGGGTGGGAGATCGACTGTCTGCGGCATGCGTTCCGCCCGACCCCCGAGCGCGTCTGGGTGGATCGGGTCGCCATCAGGGGTCTCTTGGGGCGGGGCTCGTGCTCGTGAAGGGGACTTGGAGCGCCTCCTGGGCCATCTGTGTTTCATTGACACTCAGCGTTCTTAATGCTGTTGCAGGTTTTGCGAGGCGGCCCGGAGGTGTCCTGTCCGAGAGGCGAGGGCCCTTCTGGGCCTCTGTGCGCAGGGAGCTGGACGTCTGGGACATGATCTCGCCGTTGGTCTGGGTCAACACTTCCGCCGCCACCTGCCCGGGCGTGGTCGTGGTTGATGCGTCGCCCTGGGGTCTTGGGGCCGTTCGGGGACGCCCTCCAATAGCTCGTCAAGCAAGCCGGCCGACGCTCCGAGAGGGCGGGGGCCCGAGAGGCCGCCGGGTGCCGCGAGGCGCCGCAGGGCGGGCGTTCGCCGCGGCCGCCGCGCAGCTGTTCGTGGACGAAAGGGGCCCCGACAAGCAGATCCTGGTGGGGCTCGCAAGGCCTCGGCACTCCGACTCGACTGCAGCTTTGATCTTCGGCTTCCTGGGAAGTTCGAGGACGCCCCTCTGGAGCTCCTCGATTCCCCCTGGAAGGTCTGCGGGAGGGTGAAATGGAAGCGGCCCTTCGCGGCCATGCCCGTCCTCGAGGCCGAAGCCCTCCTTTGCGGCGTTCGGCATCAGTTGCGTTCCGTCGTTATTGTGATAGGTGGCTCCATAAAGGCTTCTCTGGCGGCTACGAAGCGGCGCTCGTCGGCTGATGGCGTGCTCACCGTGGCCGGGCGTCTTGGGGCCCTGATGCTGGCGACGGGCAGCCTCCTGCGCGCCCGGTGGATCGCATCGGGGCTGAAGCCGGCCGACGGGCCGTCGCGGGGCCGCGGCTCCCCCGGCGACCCCTTGGCCGGCCTCCGCCGCGAGCTCGCGGACGCCGCAGCCGAGGGCAGGGATGCTGGCGCTCGGCAGGTCCGACAGGTCGAGGACTCCCGCAGGGCGCGTGCCGCTGCCGCAAGCTCCAGGCTCCCGCCCGGCCTTGGCCCCCCTGGCTGCTGGGGCGGCGCGGGCGGAGGTCGGGGCGCTGCGCCGGGAGCGCGCGGCCCAGCTGGCCGCTGCGCGCCCGCCCGTGGCCGACGTGGGGCTGCTCTGAAGGGCGTCGGTC
Source organism: Prorocentrum cordatum (assembly GCA_963575745.1). Taxonomy (NCBI): domain Eukaryota; class Dinophyceae; order Prorocentrales; family Prorocentraceae; genus Prorocentrum; species Prorocentrum cordatum. The sequence goes on along the minus strand of CAUYUJ010016726.1, from coordinate 173,463 downwards.
TCGGCCAAGACGCAGGCCCAGTATGCCCTCTACCTGGCCGCCTTGCGACACCCAGGGCGGCCCCCGATCATGCGCGGGGGGGGAATGGGGCGTGCTGACGTCGGGCCTGATGGAGATCATGTTCGTGGAGGGCGGGTCCCTGAGCTCGGGCGAAAAGCTCTTGGCGTCCGTTCAGTGGGCCGAGCCGCGGCTGGGGCGGCTGGGCGGGGGGCGGATGCCCATCAGCCGCCTGTGCCTCCGGGGCTGGGGTCGCGCAGCGTCAGTGGGCGGCCAGCTGCCTCTGCCCTGCTGTGGTGGCCTTGCTGGCGTGTTGGATGATCTGCCGCGGGCGGGGGGCCCAGGCTTTGGCCACCCTCATGATGATGGAGCTGTACCTGCGCCCGGGCGAGCCATTCCTGCTTCGAGGGCGCGACGTGGTGGCAGGATGCTTCGCGGGGTCGCGAGTCGGCCCCCGCGTCGGTCCTGCTGCGCCCCTTCAAGATGCGCACCCCGTCGAAGAACCAGGTGTTCGACCAGGCCATCGTGCTCGACCTCGCCTGGCAGGAGGCGCTCGCGGAGGCCCTGGTGCAGCTCGGCCTGGAGCGGGGCGACCTCTCCCTGCTCGACCTCTCGCCCAGCGCCCTGCGGCAGGCCCTCGACGAGGCGGCGGCGGCGCGGCGGCTGGGGCCCCTCGGGCCGCTCGACGCCCGCCGCTCCCGGCACGCGGGCGCGAGCGTCGACTTCGCGACCGGGGCGCGGCGACGGGGGGGGATCCAGCGTCGCGGGCGGTGGCGGTCGTCGCGGAGCCTCCGGCGCTACGAGCACGGCGGGCGCCTGACCGAGCTCTCGCGCAGGTTGCCGCCCGACGTGCAGCGAGCGGCCGCGTCCGCCGCGCTGGAACTCCCCGACGTCCCGCGGGGAGGAAGGCGCTTGCCCTCGCTGGGCCGTTGAGGGCGCCAACGGTGGCCGTGTTCCTCGAGCTCTTCGCAGGTTCGGGGCGCCTGGCGGAGGCCGCGGCCCAGCGAGGCGTGCCCGCGCTCCGATGGGACATCCTCGACGGCCCTTCCTGCGACCTGCGGGGCCCGAAGAACGTTTGCCTCGTCCGAGGCTGGATTCGCGCGGGCCTGGTCTGCGGGCTGCGCGCGGGGTTTCCCTGCGAGACCTTCTCCCGGGCGCGGGATCAGCCCAATGGTCCGCCGCGCCTCCGCTCCAATGAGCACCTCTGGGGCCTGCCAGGCCTGCCGGCGGATGGGGGCCCAGAAGGTGAAGTGGGGCAACAGGTTCGCGAGGCTCACTATCTCGCTGTGCGGGATTTGCTGCCAGTGCTTGGCGCCCTGTGCTTGGTGCCCTGGTCCATCGAGAACCCCGCGCTCATCTGCGCCTGGCTGCTACCGCCCATGCTGAACCTGCTGGGGCGGCGGCAAGTCACGTCGCAGGTGTTCGAGTACTGCCGCTTCGGGGCCCCGCGGAGGAAAAGCACCCGGATCGTCGCCTACCTAATCGACTTGACGCCCCTTGCCGCGTGCAGATGCACGGGCCACGTCTTCGTCGTGACCGGGTGCGAGCGCGAGTGTCTCTCGGGACAATGCCCGTGGACAGTTTAAACGAAGTTGGCCGAAACTTATCCTCGAAAGATGTGCAGTCTCCTTGCTCTTGCCTACGAGAATGGGAAAGCCCGTTCCCACGCCATTCAGTTCGAGTCACTCATCAATAGGGCGTCTAATTTGAAGCCGGTCTTGCGCAAAGAAAGATAAGGTTGATGATTTCGAATTGGCGTAGCCAGATAAGCTTTGCTGTTTGCCGCATTCTGCGCGTGTCCTGAGATTTCAATCGGGTCCGTGGCCGCTGTGCGGGCCAGACCTCCAGCGGCAGACACCTGCGGCCGCGTCGTCTCAAATCCTGCCTCCTGGCCTGCAGTGGAAAGAAGGAGCATGTGATGTTCTCGGAACAGGGTTGCTCCAATTGTAACGTCTGGCCGCCGTCATTGCATTGTTTCAGAAAGTGTTTGCACCGCTGACATGATCGCTCCAGCTCCCCCCCCTCGCTTTCACCTTTTCATTCGCTCTTGTCCTGAGATTTCCATCGAGTCCATGGCCGTTGTGAGGGCCAGACCTCCAGCGGCAGCCGCCTGCGGTCGCATCGTCTCGAATCCTGCCTCCTGGCCCGCGGTGGAAAGGGGGCATGGTCTTGAGCATCTGCGAGCACCTCGTATCCTAGATCCGAGGATCGCCAAGCTTGGACTCGAGGATCCTGGGTCCTCGATCCGAGGATCGAGGGTCGAGCCTCGACGCCTAGCGGTCACGCGCGCGCACAGGCGCGCGCGCAAACGCACTAACACACACGCACACGCACACGTGCGGGCGCGCTCCAACAGACACACACACACCCTCACGCACACTCACACACATACACCCCAACAACACACACGCACACGCACACACACAAACGCACACTCAAACACACGCACGCACACACACATTCTCGCACACTCACGCACACACGCTCACACGCACAACAGCAACAACACAAACAACAACATTCACAACAACAAGAGCAACCAGCAAAACAACAGCACCACCAACAACGACGCAAGCAACAGCAAGCGCAACAACAGCACTAGCAACCAGCGCAACAGCAGGCCACAACAACAACAAAACAAACAACAACAGCACGCGCAACAGCTGCCACAGCAGCGCAGGCCAGGCCCGCCGCGTCGCCGATGCATCGCCGAGGTGGTGCAAGCTATGTGGCGCAATGGGCGCGAGCTCTGTGGTGCGAGCACTGTTCGGGTCAAGCTCGCTGAGGACGCAGCGCCCTTCGTGGCCCGCGTAGGATCAAGCATTCTCAGCCCATTACTCTGTTCCGGCAACGAGGATGGCCGAGTCGGACAGCGACGAGAGCGTCGTCTCGCCGATGTCCCTCGTCGAGGAAACGCAGGGCGACGAGCGGGCGCCGGGCGGCGCGCGGCGCGGGCCGAGAACTTCGAGGGGGCGAAGGCCGAGGGCGGCGTCGAGCAGCGCGAGGGCGCGACTGACCGCGCGGGGGGGGGGGCGCCAGCAAGCCCGAGGACAGGAGCCTCGACGACAAGAAGCTCGAGGAAACGAAGGTCAAGCTGGACTCCTGCATGCTCGAGGACTCTTAGCTCCGGAACATCGACAAGCTCGAGGACAACGCGCACTTAGAGAAAAAGCTTTCGGACAGGCAGCTGGAGGACTCCAGCAAGCCCGAGGGCAACATCTTCGACGGCAAGAGGCCCGAGGAAAGGGGGCTCAAGGTGGACTCCTGCAAGGTCGAGCCCATTGCAAGCCGGCGGCGACGAGGCGGCGCGACGCCTTGCACTCGGTGCTGGGCTCTGCCTCGCCTCCTGCCCCGGCTCCTAGTCCTGACTCAGTCTTGAGGCGCCGCGCGAGCTGCTGGGAGCTCTGAGCGAGGTGCCTTCGGGCAGGGTGAGGGCGAGGTGCTGGGGGCTCTGAGCGAGGTGGCCGCCGGCTTCGAGGGCGCCAGAGAAAAAAAAGAGACAGGGGCCAGTGCAACAGAACCGACGACAGCAAGAGCAAATTCACACGCGAGCAGCGCGACGCGCGCGAGCAACAGCAGCAGCAACAACGCAAACAACAGCACAAGCAACCAGCAAAACAACATCACCACCAACAGCAGCACAGACAAGAGCAAGCGCAACAGCAGCACCAGCAACCAGCGCAACAGCAAGCCGCAACAACAACACAAGCAACAACAACGAGCGAACAACAAGCAGCGAACAACTACGAGCTAACAACAGAACGCTGACAGAAAGAAGGCAACGACAAGCAGCGAACAACGACGAGCCAACAACAGCCAGAAGCCTTCAACTTTCTCTGTAGCCACGTTGGCGCGAGGATATGTGCTTTGAGCCACTGCAGTTTTGCAGCGAGACGCCGATGACCGCGCCGACAAGGCAGGCGAGCTTGTCGAGCCTTTGGAGTCTGGCGAGCTCGCCTGCCGAGGTCCTGTGGTCTCGCGAGAAGCTGAGGCCCCCCCGCGCGAGAGCGCCGAGTCTGCTGCGAGGTTCTTCAAGGAACTCAGGCCAAGAGGCCCGAGACTGAGAAAGCGGACAAGGATCTCTCCTTGTCTGCTTCCTCATTTTCCTCCCCCTCCCCCCCCATCCCCCCTGCCCTCCTCGCGCCCCTCCTCCTCCTCCTCCTCCTCCTCCTCCTCCTCCTCCTCCTCCTCCTCCCTCCCTCCCTCCCTCCCTCCCTCCCCCCCTCCCCCCTCCCTCCCTCCCTCCTCCCTCCCTCCCCCCCTCCCTCCTCCTCCCTCCCTCCTCCCTCCTCCTCCTGCTCCTCCTCCTCCTCTCTTCCTCCTCCTCCTGCTGCCCCCCCCCCCCCCCGCCCCCCCGCGAGGCCCCGCCGTGGGCGCCGCCCCTGCGTGCGAGATCGAAAGCGAGTGCAAGGAATCATTTTTTGTTATATATATATATATACATCTATATATATAATTATATATATACAAAACAAACTGAAGGCCCCCAATCCAACGGCCGTCCTTGCCCCCTCGGCCCGTCGGCCCATCTCTGGCAACTCTCGCTGGCCACCCCCGCTCGAAAAGTATGGGCGTGGGCCGTCCAAGGCCCTGGCATCCTTGCCGCGCGACCATGTTGCGCGGGTCGATTGCAGTACTATTAGTGCACCCCCCCCCGCACCCCCACCCTTCGGGAGCGGGTCGCGGCCGCGGCCGCGCGCCGAGAGCTTGCGGGCGCCGAGGGCCAGGCTCTCGCCCCGGGCGATCTCGGCCGAGGCGTGGAGCGAGGCCTCGGCCAGAGCGGCAGACCCCAGGGCAAGCTGGCGCAGGGGGGCGCGCAAGCCCCGAGCTGCGCCGGCGCTGCGACGAGGCCCAACAGCGCAGTCCAGGCTCCAGATCTTCCTCGACTGGAGAATGTGCGCGGACGAGCGCGGCGCCAAGACGTTCGCCCTCGCGCCCAGCGCCGTGAAGGCCAAGCTGCGCGACAAGTGGCGCTGGGGCCAGGGGGCGGTCGCGAGGTGGCGCGGGATTCGAGCGGCTCTCGAGAAGAAGGTTGCCGCGGGGGGGCTCGGCAAGAATGGCCTCCGAGCCCGCGGGCATGCCCGCCCGAGCCGCGGCGGTCGCGCGAGCCGGGGCGCCGGGGTGTCCCGCGACGTCCCCGGCGTGGTCGCCGCCGAGCGCCCGCGCGAGGGCGTCGTGCGCCGCCTGGAGTGCTGGTTCAAGCGGGGGCGCGAGCGCGGCCGCGAGGTCAGACAGAAAACCGCCCTGGCGCGGCTGCGCTACGAGCTGGCCTTCGAGCAGGACAAGTAGCTCCGCCCGCGGAAGGTCGGTCACAAGAGCTACACCGCCGAGATCCACAAGGGTGACCAAGCGCCTGAAGACCTTCCAGATCAACCAGACGTGCAAAGAGGACATGGCGTGGGTGGACGAGTTCGCCATCCCGAGGCCGCGCGCGGGCAGGCGCAAGGGTCGGCGCCTCTCCGGCCAGAGTCTTCAGACGCTCGGCAAGGACAAGGCCAAGTTGACCTGGGCCACGGCCGACAGGTTGTACTTATAGTGATAGGGGCAGTTCGTGCTGCTACTAGTATTTTGTATTAGTTTTAGTAGTGCTACGACTAGTAGTGCTACCAACTACTACTACTACTACTAGTAGTAGCTGCTACTACGACAACGCCAACTACTATTATTATTACTACTACTATTATTATTACTACTACTACTAGTACTACTACTACTAACTACTACAAGTACTAGTACCAGTACTGCTACGAGTACAAACAGTCACTCCTGGTATTGTACTATTACTACTACTACTACTACTCATACTACCAGCTACTACTAGTAGCAACTCCTACTACTACTACTACTACTACTACTACTACTAGTAACTTCTACCACTACTACTACTACGATCCAGACTAGCTATTACTATTATTTCGACTACTACTACTACCACATCCACTACCACGACAACAACAACAACAACTACTACTACTACTACTATCGCTACCACTACAACTACTAGTCACTTTTCCTCCTCCTACTACTACTACTACTGCTACTACTATTACTACTTCTACTATTACTACTACGACTGCTATTACTATTACTATTTCTACTACTACTGCTACTACTACTACTACTACTACTAATACTACTACTACTACTACGACACTACTACTACGAATGGCTTACTTTCAGTAGGTTCGTGCACCTGGTGGCGAGGGCGTCTCCGAGGACCTCGGCCTCCTCGCCGGGGGCCCCGAGACTTTCGCCTGGCAGGGGGCCCGCGCGAGCGCGGTCGTCGTCGACGCCAGCGCGCGCTGGCTCGAGCTCCGGGCGAGGAGAAAGCGCGCGTCCGTGAGAACGAGATCTACGCCGCAGGCGCCGAGAACACATCCAGAGCCTCCGCCGCAAGTTCCGTGAGACGCAGGCCGAGGAGGGCAAGGCAGCCTTCGAGGCCGAGAAGGTCTTGCACTTGGCAGGGCACCCCGACCAGAAGGGGCAAGTGGACCAAACCAAACCTACTCGAGCGCAGGGGGCAAGTACAGGATCATCCTCATCAACATCTCCGCAGTCGAGGGCTGGTTCGACGCGAGCAGGGGGCCCACGTCCGCCGAAAAGCGCAGCGTGCCCCTCGCCCCCTGCGCGAGGGACTGCCGAGTGAGCGACGTGGACCTCGATGGGGGGCGCTCGGCGGGGCGCGCCACCTGCGAGCGGAGCGACGGCGAGGCGGGGCGCGTCGGAGCAGGCGGGCCCCTAGGAGCATTGCTCCAAGGGCAGGCGCAACGCTCTGCATGAGTTTTCCGAGGAGGAACGCGCGAGGGTCTTCGAGGTCATCGACGCGCGGGGGCAGCCTGGGGCCTTGGCGGGCGAGCTCGTCGCTTCCTGGGCCATCGGCTTCATCGTGCAGCAGCGCCGCCAGAGCCTCGTGTTCGCAGACTCGAGCCAGTGGGCCGAGGCAGTGGCGCTCCGAGCGTGGCCCCAGACTGTGATCCACGCGCCCGTGGCCCCCGACGTCGCGAGCTTCTTGCAGGGGCCAGACGCCCTCGATCGCGGCCAGCTCAAGGCCGCGATCCGAGAGGTCCAAGCTGAGATGCATTGGGCTATGGGGCAGGAATGGATCCAGAAGGCCAAGGCCGGGCCCCAGGAGCAGTGCAAGTCCCCGACCCAACGGGGCTTGCGAGTGCTTCTACGGCGTCTCCGAGGCCTACGCCCGCTTCCGCGAGAAGAACAAGGGCGCGGTGCCGCTCCGAGGGCTGCGGGCGAACCAAATGCTCGCGGCCCAGCCGACGGAGCAGGGCGAGCTCAAGGTCGTCGCGGGCATGGGGCCGTGGAGCTACTCCAGCGAAGCCGGCCGCGGCTTCGAGCAGAGCCCGGCGAGCGGGGAGGGCGCGCAGAGGTGGCCCGAGGGCGCGCCGCCCGTGCCCGAGTGGAGCGCCCTCGACGGGAACTGCTTCCACTTCGACGACTTGCCCAAGGACTGCGAGCAGGGCGAGAACCCGTGCCTCCTGGAGCTCCGAGAACTGGACCTGCAGGAGGACGTGCTCATAACGCCAGAAGAGCGGATCAAGGAGATCCAGTTCCCGCGCGCCTTCGAGAACCGGGTCGAACTCAAGCGATCAGGTAGGCGCAGGAGCAGGTGGGCGCCCAGGTTCCTCGGGCCGGTTCCCAGGCAGGCTGCGGCGCAGGCGGCGGCGCGCGAAGGCCGGGACTGGCGGCGAGGCCTCGCTCGAGCACCTGGGCCGAGGCGTCGCCGGGGGGGGCTCGCGGGCAGGGCGCCGAAGGCCAAGGCGAATTTCTCCCGGAAGTTCACGGCCAAGACGCAAGCGGAGAAGGGTGCCGGGAAGCAAGCGAAGGCCAAGAGAACAAAAAGCAGGCCTCGACGCTTGCGAGGACCCCCCTGGCACGGCGAGGTTGTCCGCGTCACCGAGGAGTGGGTCCGCGAGGGCAGGCGCGGCAGAGTGCAGGGCGTCTGGCGAGTCCTGGGCACCGCGGGCGCGCGCCGCCCGCGCGCCCGCGAGGTGGGGGCCGCGGCGATCTTCCAGATCGAGAGCGTCGAGGCTCGGAGGCTCGCGGGCACTCGTTAGCTTCCGCCTGCTTCCGACCGAGGCGGCGGAAGCAGGCGGAAGTTAGCGGCGACGGCGGAAGCGGCGGCGGGAGCGGCGGAAGCTGGCGGAAAGCTGGCGGCGGAAGCGACGGCGGAACCGTGTAGCCACGCGGCGAAAGCAGGCGGAATCTAACGATTGCCTGTGAATCCCGGGCGCCACAGGCCACAATCGAGCAGGGCCGCGAATTCCCCGGGCCGCGCGAGTTCGACTGGCGCCAGACCAGACTGGCTCGCCGCGCCGAGCTCGCCAAGGAGTGCGCGATCATGAACTGCGAGCAGATCGTCATGAGCGACGCCCTCGAGCTGGGCACAGTGCGCGCGCTGCTGGGCGAGATCGAGGAGCGCGCGGGCGTCCCCGAGACTGTTCTGGTGGTCGAGCCTACGGCGGCCGTCGCTTGGGCTCGAGAGGGCCAGGGCGAGGGCGAACCCGCCGCCCAGCGGCCCGAGGGGCAGAAGCGCTGGGCCGAGAGAGTCGACGAGGCCGAGCGCGTCCTGATCTGCGTGCAGTCCGAGGCGCCCGCGCACTGCACCTACCTCGAGGTCGGTGGTTGCGGCAGATGTCCCCGCGCCAAGGTGCCTCCAGTTCCCCGCTCCGTTGCGGGGCGAGTCCCGGGGGCGCCCTGGGCAGGTGGCACTTGTAGCGACGCCCGTCAAGGAGTGCCGCGACGCCCTCAGGCAGCCGCCCGAGAACGCCAAACAGGCCTACAGGGCCACGTGCGAACTTACAACTGCACCCCGCGATTTCTTCGCTTTGCTCGGGAGCTGCCGAGCGACGTGAACCCCGCCCCCCCTTTAAACATCGCGGGTGAGGTTCGCGTGTGGCCCCCCGAGGCCGCCGCGAGGATCCTCCGCGAGCTCGGCGCCGTTGGCCCTGCCGAGACCTGCCCTGCGAGGAGCAACCTGATGTCCCAGGCCGACGCCCTGTCCTGCGGCCAGTGGGCGAGTCGCTAGATCGAGCGCGCCCTGCGCGAGATCCGAGGCGAGAGCCGTTAGGCGCCCGTGAGCATCAGCGCGATGTGCGCCCGAGGCAACGAGTGGGGCAACGAGCTCGAGGAGGCTGGCGACGACGATTTGGCCAAGGCCAAGGCCACGAGCAAGGCCAAGTCCAAGCCCTTCAAGGACCCCGCGGCGGTCGATTCGAATCTGCCACCTTCGAGGAGGCAGGCGCTGCCGCCCAGGCCCGCGCCAAGTGCCTCCCGTGCAAGGGCGGCCCCGAAGGATGCCGAGCCTGCGTGGGCGAGTGGTTTGAGGTTGTGCGCAAGAGAGGTTTCTTGGCCGGGAGCACCAAGGACCTCTCTTGCGCGGACAAGTTGAAGCCGCGAGCCTCAAGATCTCTCGAGTCAGTCTTGTGCCAAGATCTAAAGGGTCAGGTTGCGCGAGCGCCCAGGGTCACATCATCATCACGATCGCCATCATCCTCATCGCCAGCATCACAACAGCACCTTCGCCAGCAAAATTGTTGGTTATCCCCGCCAGACCCCCGAACTTTATTATCCCCAGGGGATTATTATCTGGGGCGCAGGGTTATTTGATCTGTAAGTGAACAATTGTGAACAACACGCAAACAGCACAACGCGCGGACGCGCGCCGCTGACAGTGCCTTCGGGGTGGGGATCGAGTTAAGTTCTCTGTCGGCCAGGACAGGTGCGTGGAGCAATCTACGAGGTGTAAGCTATGTTGTGTAAGCTAGGTTGTGTAAGTTCGGGTGTAAGAAAAACCACGGGGCGACCGCGAGACGCCAACGACCAGGCACCAACCGTGCACCAGACGAAATCAAGCCTCTTGGGACGTTCGAGATCGGCGACCGCTAACAGTTCACAGGTCTACGCTTCGTCAGAAACCAGAAGCGACACTGTCGCGGCGTGAGCTTGATGTGTTCACCGACAGAAGGCCTCCACAAACCCACCCTTGGCGCAGGCTTTCGTGGCCAGCCTCTTGGACATCCACCGAGGTCCGCGCGCAAAGTTGGCCCGTGGAGGCCTTGTTTGGCAGGCTCAAGACCATTGATGAAGATTAATGTCGGCGTTTTCCAGGGCATGTGTAAACCCAATCAGCGTTTACCGCGGGAAGATCCGTCGATATCACGAGGACTTTGCCCGCCATCATACACCGCTTGCGTCGTATTGAAGGGCCTCGGTGGACAGGCGCCCGTTTGCGCTAACACACGTTCCGAGGATCATCGATGTTTGCCCCTGAGCATTCCCGATTTATCAGTGCCCGATCGTGTTCTCATCCTGGCTTCGTATGGTTGTTCCCGTTCTTGTCGACCACCGGCCAGTGGCAGAGGGCCCGCCCGACGGCCCCGCCTCCCAAAACATGTGTCGTCACGACTTTCTTGTCAGGCGGGCCCCTGGACCTCTCGTCTCTCGTCTCGCTTTTCATCATGGATGTTTTTTTGCGATTGCACCGAAACCCGACACGGACCTGCCGAGGCTCCAGTTGGTTAAACCTCCACCGTCGCGATGTTGTCATGACGCCGCCGACCTCGGGCGAACCGTCGGCGCCGCCCTCAGCGATCCCCTGCGCGGCGCATGCGGGCTTTTTGGAATCCCCGACCCCTTCCTCAGGTCCGGTTTTTCGCCCCAAACCGTTTTTTCGACGGCCCCGAGGCTTGGTGATGGCCCCAGGATCCCGAACACGGCCAAAAACGGTCCGCCGTGCTTTCTCCTCGCGACGCGAGCGTGTCTGGGCCCGCGCAGCGGCAGGTCTCCTCGCGGCCTTCGCCTCCCGCGCGCGCGGCCGCCCCTGGGCAGCCTTCGGACGGGGTTAGGACGAGGACTGAACCCGTTCCGGAGCGTCTCAGAGAGAAGGCCGCGGCGCCCGAGAAATCCTCCAGAGCCGCGGGAGTTCAGAGATTCTCGATTCCTCGTCCGACTTTGTCTTCGTTTTGGTCTCGCATTTTAGTCCGCGACGAAACGATGGCGGCGGGCGCCCTCGTCGATTTTGTCGATCTCGTCCCGGACATCGGGCTGCTCCAATTTTTTCGATGCGTGGGCCCCGAAGGTCTGGACCAATTCCCCAGGGCCAGTTTTGCATCCTGAGTCGTTTTTTTGACGGCCCCGAGGCCCGGCGAGGGCCCCCGGAGGCCTAAAACGGCCCCCAAACCGCCGCTCCATTCTCTGGGTCCATGGGGTCCTCGTCCTGGCTTCGTCTCGAGCCCCTCGATGGTCGCCCCTGGGCCCCCGGCGCCGCCGCGCGGCCTGCGGCCGCTGGCCGCCCGGGCCGCTCGGCGGCCGCCCCCCGCGCGCCACGCGGCGGCCCGGGCGGCCGAGGGGACCCCCGGAGGCCGCCTCGGCCTCGCGGGCCTGGGCCCGCTGGGGGCGCTGAGCGCGGCCGCGGCGGGGCGGAGCGCCGAGCGAAGCCGCGCCTGTGCGGCGCGGTGCTCGGCGGGGGCGGCCGCGGGCTCGGCGAGGGCGGCACGGCGTGGCCGCGGCGCGCTCCGTGCGAGGGCGGGGGGCCCTCGGAGCGGCGCGGCGCAGTGGACCTCTCGGACCTGCGCGTGAGGAGTGGCCCTTCGCCAGTGTGGCCGTTGGTGGGGTATCGCGTCGTCGTCGCCGTCGCCGTCGCCGTCGTCGCGTCGCCGTCGCCGTCGCCGTCGCCGTCGCCGTCGCCGTCGCCGTCGCCGTCGCCGTCGCCGTCGCCGTCGCCGTCGCCGTCGCCGTCACCGTCGCCGTCGTCGTCGTCGTCGTCGTCGTCGTCGTCGTCGTCGTCGTCGTCGTCGTCGCACGGGCCCGGGCCCGGGCGCCTGGATCGCTTGGACATGACCTCCCATGGCGGCCCCCTGCAGGCCACGCACCAACGGTCACTCTTGCCCAGGGTCAATCCTGCGTGCAACCGAACCTCAGGGGGGAGGAGCACAATGACGCCGACGAGCGTCGACGTCTCTTTGTGGGTTTGCAGGGCGGCGGGCGTTTCTGGAGGTTCTCGTCGCCGCGGCTGGGCGCAGCTCGAGTTGCTGGCCTGAACCTTGGGATGGGTCAAAGACAGATTTTGATAGTGTACTGAAGAGAACAGCATGCAAGCATGCGATGGGTTTGCGCCGCGTTGACGCGGCGGCGACCCCAGTGCGGGCGGTCAATCTTGAGCGCTGCCGCTGGGCCAGAACTGGCCCACGTAGAACGATCCGCGTTGTTGGGAAGCCGCGATCGCGCGGGGTTGCACTATCGACGCGGTGTCAGAAGCCACCGCCGTCATCGCGACGTGAACCCGCCGTACTGGTACCGATACTTTCCGTCGCTTTTCGCTTTTTTGCGTGTCCCGAGGGGCCTTCGTCGCCACGGCTGTACATTCGCCGCGGAAGTTTGGCCAGAGCGCACCCCAGGAGCGGTTCTGGGCAGCAGCGATACCGGCGTATCTCTGGCACTCCAGGACCGAGGACAACCACGGGCGCCAAGAGATCGGCAGGGAGATCGAGGGGTGGCCGTGCTCCTCAGCCAGGGCCCGCAGGAGCTCGTGGGCGGGAAGCGCAACCCTTCTTCCTTCCTTCCTAGCGCCACTGTGGACAGGTCTCCATGGGCGAGCAGGTGGCTCAGAGGCCACGATAGCAGTGGCCTCCGCCCTGGCCACAGCCCCCTCTTCTAAGCGAAAAACGAGGAGGGCGGCCGCACAGGCCCCTCACGCGCTCCGACCACAGAACACCTGCGTACACACACTGACACCCCGGACCCACGGTCTTGCGGCCCAGGCGTCTCTGACCGCGGCCCCCGTGGTGGCGGGGCGGCCTTGCGCGGCTGACCCCCAGCGCGCCGCGCATCTACGGGATCCTGTACCCACAGGGCGGCGGGCGCCTCGGTGTCCAGACCGCGAGGGCGTGGCTGTGGCTATCCTCGGCGCTCGCGATCTGGGGTTCCCAGCGGGGGTCCAGGAAAAATTGCGTCGGAGGAGCGCGCCGCATCGCCGATGCATTGGCGATGCGGCTCGATGTGGAGCCCGATTTTCTCCACGCCGACGTCGCCGATGCGGCGCGATACTCCGACCCCATCTACTCGGACACCATCCTGGAGGCCTCTACGTGAGTGAGAACACCACAACCCACCCCCACCCTTAGTCAGGACCCCCGCTCCCGACCTGGTGATCCGGGAGGTCCCGGCTGGGCGTGGAAGCGGTTTTCGTTACAGAAGCCACCCTCAGGTCGGGAGGGGGGGTCGTGGCTGGGGGTGGGGGTGGCCCCGGTGAGGAGTGGGCATCCCATCGTGGACAACGTGGAGCTGCGTAGAGTGGCCCGCGAAGTGGGCCTCGGGGAGCGAGTGGGCGCGGCGCCGCTGGCGCCAGCCTGCGGGCCGGACGCGCAGGCCTTGAGCCGGGCTTTTCCTCGCCCTCGTCGCTGGCCTCGTTTTTTCCTGGTCCTCGTCCTGCTCCTGCTCTCCCCCGCTCCCCCATCGTGGCGTCTCCCTCCCCCCTCCCTTGTCACCAGCACCTCATCGAGTGGCATTTTCTTCAAGCGAGGCGCACATGAGCCCCTGGCCAAGGGTGGATGGTTGGGGCCTGGATGGTTTTCGGCCGCCAGGCAGGGCGGGATATAGGTACTGCCGCCACTTTTTCCCAACCATCCTGTGGTGTTGGGTCCTCGTTTTGAAGAGACGGTCCCCGCGTCCTCCTCTCCTCTCCTCCTCTCCTCTCCTCCTCTCCTCCTCCTCCTCCTCCTCCTCCTCCTCTCCCTCCCTCCCTCCTCCTCCTCCTCCTCCCACCATCATCATCCCATCACCCATTCGGCACACCCCTCACACGTTTCGTGGCCCCATAGGGAGCTCCACCGAAGGTCCCAGAGGGTGTGCCCGCATGCGTCCCGCACACCCATTTCGGCACACCCCTCACACGTTTCGTGGCCCCATAGGGGCTCCACCGAAGGTCCCAGTGGGTGTGCCCGCATGCGTCCCGCACACCATTTCGGCACACCCCTCACACGTTTCGTGGCCCCATAGGGAGCTAGGTACATGCGTCCCGTCACACCGAAGAGCACAAGTCCACACCGGCACAGCATGCGTCCCGCACACCCATTCGGCCCACCCCTCGCACGTTTCGTGGCCCCATACGAGCTCCACCGAAGGTCTCAGTGGGTGTGCCCGCATGCGTCCCGCACACCCATTTCTGTACACCCCTCACACGTTTCGTGGCCCCATAGGGAGCTCCACCGAAGGTCCCAGTGGGTGTGCCCGCATGCGTCCCGCACACCCATTTCGGCACACCCCTCACACGTTTCGTGGCCCCATAGGGGCTCCACCGAAGGTCCCAGTGGGTGTGCCCGCATGCGTCCCGCACACATTTCGGCACACCCCTCACACGTTTCGTGGCCCCATAGGGAGCTCCACCGAAGGTCCCCGTGGGTGTGCCCGCATGCGTCCCGCACCAATTTCGGCACATCCCTCACACGTTTCGTGGCCCCATAGGAGCTCCACCGAAGGTCCCAGTGGGTGTGCCCGCATGCGTCCCGCACCCATTTTGGCACACCCCTCACACGTTTCGTGGCCCCTTAGGGAGCTCCACCGAAGGTCTCAGTGGGTGTGCCCGCATGCGTCCCGCACACCCATTTCGGCCACCCCTCGCACGTTTCGTGGCCCCATAGGGAGCTCCACCGAAGGTCCCAGTGGGTGTGCCCGCATGCGTCCCGCACACCCATTTCGGCACATCCCTCACACGTTCCGCGGCCCCATAGGGAGCCCAACCGAAGGTCCCAGTGGGTGTGCCCGCATGCGTCCCGCACACCAATTTCGGCACACCCTCACACGTTTCGTGGCCCCATAGGGAGCTCCACCGAAGGTCCCCGTGGCGCAGTCCGCTTGCGTCTCCCCCACCCAGTACACCTCCGCCGGAGGCCGTCGGAGTTCCGCGCCTCGCTCGCCCGTCGTCGCTCTGCCCAGCGGCAAGAGCCTTGCCCGCTATCAGCCAGCCAGCTAGCTCTTTTTGCTGCGCGCAGCGGACGACCTGCGCGCGTCGCTGGGACCCCTCCGGGGCGACCTGCGCGCGTCGCTGGGACTCCGCGCTGCGCTGCGCCCGCAGCTTTGGACTTTTGAGTGCGCGGGCAAAGAGGGAGTAAAAGAAGGGGAGGAAGCGGGCGCGATCCTCGCGGTGGCGTCGCGGCGCGCGGGCGATGCCGTCGGGGAGCCCCGGGGAAGCTCCTTGCGGCGGCCACGCCCAGCGTCACGAGTACTCAGAGGCAGTCATTCACAAACTATTAGCAGTCATATACAATTGCACCATGCATTGGCGTACTCGCATTCATGCACGTAGACTCGCTCGCACGCAGATTCATTCACAGTCAGACGCACTCGCGCTCATATTCACCCGCGCTCAGTCTCCCTACGTACTCAGATCAATCGTTTTCGTTCGCGTCGTGTACCGCGCCACTCATATCGGCACACCCCTAGCACGGTTCGTTGCCTCATAGGGATCACCACCGAAAAAGGGAATCACAATTGCGGTGCTCACACCTGCATATGGTTGGGTCCTTCGTCAGGCTAATTTTTCGAGTTTTAGTTTCCACACTTGCGGTTCCTCCAACGATGGAGGGACCCCAGATGGCGCTGCGGAGCTTGACGCTTCTTCCTGCCGAGTCGATTCGATCCCTTGTCACCTGTGCTCAGGGACGGCTGCAGCACCGCTCAACGATGTGCCGGGCCTTTCTCTAATCCGTGCTTCGGTGCGGATCGTCTGCGCGCCTCGTCTCCGTCGTCGTTGTCGGCGTCTTCGTGGTCGTGGTACGTGTTGCTATGCTCAGGACTTGTTTCCCTTATTGCAGTGACCACCGCCGCCTCTCTCTCTTGTCGTGCTCGTCCTCATCCTGTTGCTGCTGCTGCTCGTGCTCCCGCTCCCCGTTCCCATCACCCTTCTTCCCCCTCGTGCTACTCCTTCCGCCTCCCCTTCTGTCTCCTTCGCTCTGGCCTAATCACTACTGACCGCTGCTGCTGCACCGCGTGGTGGGGTGACGAAGCACGATCAGGCCGTGACGGTAGTGCTCAAGATCCGCGCCAACTTGGCCAATACCGAGGAGCGCGGCTGAAGCTGATGACCTCCTTCGTGATTCTCCCAGGAAGAGTGTGACTAAACCTCTCGGACACCGAAGCCGGACCACAAACGCTCCCTTTTGGGTTCTCCCCTCCCTGACCTCTCCACGCTGACTTCGACCTCGATCCTTGAGGGCTCCAGCCCACCCGCGCCGGCCTTCCAGGCCCCGATTTGGGCGGTCACTGGCGCGCGCCGCTCCACTCCCGGGGCATCGCGCTGGAACAACGGGGGGCCGTTCGGGCTCACTCCCACAGGGTTGGCCCAGAACAGGTCGCCGACTTCGTCGGCTGCTATCTCAGCCCGAGTTGGCGAGCAGGAGGGGCAGGCAACTGTCTGCAATGCTTCTGCGTTGCTTCTGGGGACAGTTGGTTGGACGGCCGCTGGAAGGACAACCGTGTCGTCGACAGCGCTTTGCGCCCCCGGTGTTTACCAGACCTCACACTCTCCAGCATCAATTTTGATCGCGCTGTTATTATGTTAGGCGTCGTGCTCTCGTCGATAGCGATGAGCATGCGCCATCGGCGCTCGCGCGAGGAGACGTGGGCTGTTAATATTTCACTCTCGACTAGTATTGGTTGTAGTTTTTTCATGCCATTTTTGTTGTGCTGTTTTTTTATTCTCCCATCTCTCTCTTTCTTCCACATCCCCGTCCCCACCGTGGACGGCCGAGGGCGAGGCGACGGCGGCCGAACAGGTGAGCTCCCACGTGCACGAGCGTGGGGCGGAGGCGCAGGCCTGGGCGCAGACGCTGCACGGCGCGCCCCGTGCCGAGGCGCTCGAGGCCCTTCGTGCCCCGCTTGCTCGAGCTGAACCGTACCGACGAGATTCGGCCATGCGCAGGGGGTGGGGGTACTTAGGGGGAGGGGGGGGCTTCTTAAAAACACCCTGCTTCACAGAGGGCGCGGGCCTTCTGTTTTGATGTATGGCCGGCGCCTTCTAAGACGCAGCCTCCTTTTGAGAAACCTTTCCCTCACCCCCCGCCCCCCTGTGCGCGCCGCCAAGACATGGTCGTGGAGTTGGATGGGCGGTTCGTCTCTGCGGCGCCCTCGACGTCTCGGCCGTTCCGGCTCTGGCAGGCCAGGCTCGCGAGGTCTCCGGCCAGGGAGAGGCGAGAGGCGTCTGCTGCAGCGACGGCGAGCCCCCACCGGAGATGGCTCGACAAGCGTATCGGCGAGAGAAGGTTTTGGATTTGAACAGAGACAGCACTGGGGAGCAGCCCAAGGACGGCCGATTCCGAGTTGTGTGGGCACTGCTCATTTCAAAAACCTGGTCGCCCAGGCACGCAGCTTCGGCGCGAGTAGCTCGTAGGAGTTGTGGACGCAGGAATCTCACTCTCTCTCTCTCTCTCTCTTTTTCTCTTCCCTATTTCGCTTTTCTCCGACGAGGCAGCCTGGACTCGCGCGAGCGCCCTGAGTACGCAGGAAAGATGGTTGGCACCAGATGGCTTTAACAAGGGACAGGTCTTGAGGGACGGAACCACTGGAGTTGGTGTAGCTGCGATCCCTTGTTTGACGGTGACGCTGTATCAGGCGGTCTGGGCGGTCAAAGCCCGGGGCTGATACGGTTTGAAGTGGCCACCGGAGTAGGTCGCGCGTTCGAGCGGGTCTCGCTAGGTACTGTTGTACTGGGCACATTCCCATCGCGAAAGCAAGCGGTGCCGAGAGTCGAGCCTTGAATTGCGAATCGGGTTCTCGAGGGTATTTTCCCAGAGAGCGGCTGGTTTGTGATGGGGGTGGTGACGTCAGTTTTTCCCAACCATCCTGTGGTGTTGGGTCCTCGTTTTGAAGAGACGGTGCCCCGCGTCCACCTCTCCTCTCCTCCTCTCCTCTCCTCTCTTCCTCCTCTCCTCCTCTCCTCCTCTCCTCCTCCTCCTCCTCCTCCTCCTCCTCCTCCTCCTCCTCCTCCTCCTCCTCCTCCTCCTCCCGCCATCATCATCATCATCGTCATCACCTATTTCCGCACACCCCTCACACGTTTCGTGGCCCCATAGGGAGCTCCACCAAAGGTCCCAGTGGGTGTGCCCGCATTCGTCCCTCACACCCATTTCGGCACACCCCTCACACGTTTCGTGGCCCCATAGGGGGCTCCACCGAAGGTCTCAGTGGGTGTGTTCGCATGCGTCCCGCACACACATTTCGGCACACCCCTCGCACGTTTCGTGGCCCCATAGGGATGTCCACCGAAGGTCCCAGTGGGTGTGCCCGCATGCGTCCCGCACGCCCATTTTGGCCACACCCTTCACAGGCTTCGTGGCCCCATAGGGAGCTCCACGGAAGGTCCCAGTGGGTGTGCCCGCATGCGTCCCGCACACCCATTCCGGCGCACCCCTCACACGTTTCGTGGCCCCATAGGGAGCTCCACCGAAGGTCTCAGTGGGTGTGCCCGCATGCGTCCCGCACACCCATTTCGGCCCACCCTTCACACGTTTCGTGACCCCATAGGGAGTTCCACCGAAGGTCCCAGTGGGTGTGCCCGCGTGCGTCCCGCACACCCATTTCGGTACAACTTTCACACGTTTCGTGGCCCCATAGGGAGCTCCACCGAAGGTCCCAGTGGGTGTGCCCGCATGCGTCCCGCACACCCATTTCGGCACACCCCTCACACGTTTCGGGGCCCCATAAGGGGGCTCCACCGAAGGTCCCAGTGGGTGTAGGTCCCAGTGGGTGTGCCCGCATGCGTCCCGCACACCCATTTCGGCACACCCCTCACACGTTTCGTGGACCCATAGGGAGCTCCACCGAAGGCCCCAGTGGGTGTGCCCGCATGCGTCCCGCACACCCATTTCGGCACACCCCTCACACGTTTCGTGGCCCCATAGGGAGCTCCACCGAAGGTCCCAGTGGGCGTGCCCGCATGCGTCCCGCACACCCATGTCGGCACACCCCTCACACGTTTCGTGGCCCCATAGGGAGCTCCACCGAAGGTCCCAGTGGGTGTGCCCGCATGCGTCCCGCACACCCATTTCGGCCCACCCCTCACACGTTTCGTGGCCCCATAGGGAGCTCCACCGAAGGTCCCAGTGGGTGTGCCCGCATGCGTCCCGCACACCCATTTCGGTACACCCTTCACACGCTTCGTGGCCCCATAGGGAGTTCCACCGAAAGTCCCAGTGGGTGTGCCCGCAGGCGTCCCGCACACCCATTTCGGCACATCCCTCACACGTTTCGGGGCCCCATAGGGAGCTCCACCGAAGGCCCCAATGGGTGTGCCCGCATGCGTCCCGCACACCCACTTCGGCACACCCCTCACACGTTTCGTGGCCCCTATAGGGAGTTACACCGAAGGTCCCCGTGGTGCAGTCCGCATGCGTTTCCCCCCCCGCCCAGTACACCTCCGTCGGAGGCCGTCGGAGTTCCGCGCCTCGCTCGCCCGTCGTCGCTCTGCCCGGCGGCAGGAGCCTTGCCCGCTATCAGCCAGCCAGCTAGCTTTCTTTGCTGCGCGCAGCGGACAACCCGCGCGCGTCGCTGGGACCCCTCCGGGCCGACCTGCGCGCGTCGCTGGGACTCCGCGCTGCGCTGCGCCCGCAGCCTTGGACTTTTGAGTGCGCGGGCAAAGAGGGAGTAAAAGAAGGGGAGGAAGCGGGCGCGATCCTCGCGGTGGCGTCGCGGCGCGCGGGCGATGCCGTCGGGAAGTCCCGGGGAAGCTCCTTGCGGCGGCCACGCTCAGCGTCACGAGTATTCAGAGGCAGTCATTGTCAAACTATTGTCATTCATATACAACTGCCCCATGCTTTGTCATACTCGCATTCATGCATGTAGATTCGCTCGCACGCAGATTCATTCACAGTCAGACGCACTCGCGCTCAGATTCACCCGCGCTCAGTCTCCCTACGTACTCAGATCAATCGTTTTCGCTCGCGTCGTGTACCACGCCACTCATTTCGGAACGCCCCTAGCACGGTTCGTTGCCTCATAGGGATCGCCACCGAAAAAAGGGAATCACACTTGAGGTGCTCGCACCTGCATATGGTTGGGTCCT
Source organism: Prorocentrum cordatum (assembly GCA_963575745.1). Taxonomy (NCBI): domain Eukaryota; class Dinophyceae; order Prorocentrales; family Prorocentraceae; genus Prorocentrum; species Prorocentrum cordatum. The sequence goes on along the minus strand of CAUYUJ010016726.1, from coordinate 153,398 downwards.
TCGTCAGGCTAATTGTTTGAAGTGCGTGGGGGCCCATTTCGGTTTTGGAGCCCGATCGGAATCCCAATGGCAACAGGGTCAATGGCACACATCTAGGTTACGGAAGTACCGTCCTGCGTCGAGTTGGCCGACAACGAAACGAAGCTTTCCCAGGTGGTGCAGAGCTGGTGGCGCGTGTTCGTATGAGCCTGCTAATATCGCCGCCCGTGATTGCATGCCTTCTGAAGATGGGTGATTTCGCGTGAGGGCGCCGAATCGCGTGCAACCTTTGTTTCTGGAGCGCAAAACAATCGGCGGCTTCGCTTGCGTCGACGGTTCCTCATCGGGGGAGGGTGCGGGTGGAGAAAATTATCCTGGCGAAGGACCCAACCATATGCAGTTGTGAGTATCGCAATTGTGAGTATCTTCTTCGGTGGCGCTCCCTATGGGGCCACGAACCGCATGAGGGGTGTGCCGAAATGTGGCGGGGTACACAACGCAAAGGAATACGATATCTGATTACGAGAGAAAGAACGCTGGTGAGTCAGAGCGCGAGGGAATCTGAGTATGAATGGGTCTGCGCGCGAGTGAATATATTTGCATGAGTGCGATCATGGAACCGCCTAGTGTAAGCGTCGAGCATGCCTGTCCGAACACGCGTGACACTGGGCGTGGCCGCCGCAGGCAGCTTCCGCGGGAACCCCGACGGCAGCGTCCGCACGTCGCGACGCCCATGTCGGCACGCCTCTTGCGAGGATCGCGCCCGCTTTCGGCTCTTTTTTTCCTTCCTCTTTGCCCGCGCACTCCAAAATCCAAGGCTGCGGGCGCAGCGCAGCGCGGAGTCCCCGCGACGCGCGCTGGTCGCCCCGGGCGGGGTCCCAGCGACGCGCGCGGGTCGTCCGCTGCGCGAAGCAGAGAGAGCTGACTAGCTAACTGGCTGGCTGATAGCGGGCAAGTCTCTGACCGCTGGGCAGAGCGACGACGGGCGAACGAGGCGCCGGGCCCCCCGCAGCACGGAGTTCCCGCGACGCGCGCTGGTCGCCCCGAGAGGGTCCCAGCGACGCGCGCGGGTCGTCCGCGGCGCGAGGCCAAACAATTAGTCGGGCAGTCGAGAGAAGGCGCGGCTCGGGGGAGACGCTCCTCAGGTCAGGCCTCGCGGATGAACTCGGTGAAGCCGAGCTCCCTGGCGAGGGCCGTCGCTTCCCTCCTGCACCGCTTCGTGCGCGCCGCAAACTGCTCCAGCTGCTTCCGCAAGCCCTGCGGCGGCCCTGCCAGGAAGAACTCGATGCGCGGCGCCCGCATGAGCAGGAGGTCCTCGTGGCGCGTGGCGCGCGAGAGCAGCACGTAGAGCTCCAGCCACAGTCGTCGTCCTCCTTCTTGCCGTTCCCTACCTCGTGGCGGCCGCAATCCAGGATCACGCCTGGGCGACGTCGACCGAGGGAGCAGCGCGCCGGGCAGCCGACGGCCCAGGGCGAGAGTCCACAGGACCGAGAGATGGTCTGGCCGCGGACTGCTCGCGCCCCGGAGGTCTGGCCGCCCCCGGAGCGCCGTTCCCCCGCCCCGTCGCCTTCGCGCATGGTGCGCCCCTGGCACGCCACCGTGGTGATGACCCTGCCGTGCGAGAAATGCGGGGGGTGTGCCGAAATGGGTGGGGGTGACGCATGCGGGCGGCGGCGCTGAGGCCTTCGGTGGAGCTCCCTATGGAGCCACGAAACGTGTGAGGGGTGTGCCGAAATGGGTGGTGGGGAGGCATGCGAACGCAGCCACTGGGGCCTTCGGTGGAGCTCCCTATGGGGCCACGAAACGTGTGAGGGGTGTGCCGAGATGGGTGGTGGGGAGGCATGCGAACCCTGCCACTGGGGCCTTCGGTGGAGCTCCCTATGGAGCCACGAAGCGTGTGAGTGGGGGTTGGCCGAAATGGGTGGGGGGGACGCATGCTGCCGCGGGCACTGGGGCTATCGGTGGAGCTCCCTAATGGGAGCCGATGGAGCCACGAAACGTGTGAGGGGTGTGCCGAAATGGGTGGTGGGGAGGCATGCGAACGCAGCCACTGGGGCCTTCGGTGGAGCTCCCTATGGGGCCACGAAACGTGTGAGGGGTGTGCCGAGATGGGTGGTGGGGAGGCATGCGAACCCTGCCACTGGGGCCTTCGGTGGAGCTCCCTATGGGGCCACGAAACGTGTGAGGGGTGTGCCGAAATGGGTGGGGGGGAGGCATGCGGACCCTGCCACTGGGGCCTTCGGTGGAGCTCCCTATGGGGCCACGAAACGTGTGAGGGGTGTGCCGAAATGGGTGCGGTGCCGCCATGCGAACGCAGCCACTGGGGCCTTCGGTGGAGCTCCCTATGGGGCCAAGAAACGTGTGAGGGGTGTGCCGAAATGGGTGTGCGGGACGCATGCGGACGGCAGCCATGGGGCCTTCGGTGGAGCTCCCTATGGGGCCACGAAACGTGTGAGGGGTGTGCCGAAATGGGTGGTGGGGAGGCATGCGGACCCTGCCACTGGGGCCTTCGGGGAAGCTCCCTATGGGGCCACGAAACGTGTGAAGGGGTGTGCCGAAATGGGTGGTGGGGAGGCATGCGGACCCTGCCACTGGGGCCTTCGGTGGAGCTCCCTATGGGGCCACGAAACGTGTGAGGGGTGTGCCGAAATGGGTGGTGGGGAGGCATGCGAACCCTGCCACTGGGGCCTTCGGTGGAGCTCCCTATGGCGCCACGAAACGTGTGAGGGGTGTGCCGAATGGTGTTTGCGGGACGCTGATTCATGATTGATGAGGATGAGGGGGAGGAGGCAGCGGGAGGAAAGAAGGAGACCGCGGGGCACCGTCTCTTCAAAACGAGGACCCAACACCACAGGATGGTTGGGAACAAATGAGTCCGCCGATGCCCTTGCTGGTGCCGCGCCCGCTCCGCCCCCAATCGCCCCGCGGTTCCGCCGCCCGCTCCCTCGGCCGTGGTTTTTGTTCCCAACCATCCTGTGGTGTTGGGTCCTCGTTTTGAAGAGACGGTGCCCCGCGTCCTCCTCTCCTCTCCTCCTCTCCTCCTCTCCTCCTCCTCCTCCTCCTCCTCCTCCTCCTCCTCCTCCTCCTCCTCCTCCTCCTTCTCCTCCTCCTCCCACCATCATCATCGTCATCACCCATTTCGGCACACCCCTCACACGTTTCGTGGCCCCATAGGGAGCTCCACCGAAGGTCCCAGTGGGTGTGCCCGCATGCGTCCCGCACACCCATTTCGGCACACCCCTCACACGTTTCGTGGCCCCATAGGGGGTTCCACCGAAAGTCCCAGTGGGTGTGCCCGCATGCGTCCCGCACACACATTTCGGCACATCCCTCACACGTTTCGTGGCCCCATAGGGAGTTCCACAGAAGGCCCCAGTGGGTGTGCCCGCATGCGTCCCGCACACCCATTTTGGCACACCCTTCACACGTTTCGTGGCCCCATAGGGAGCTCCACCGAAGGTCCCAGTGGGTGTGCCCGCATGCGTCCCGCACACCCATGTCGGTACACCCTTCACACGTTTCGTGGCCCCATAGGGAGCTCCACCGAAGGTCCCAGTGGGTGTGCCCGCATGCGTCCCGCACACCCATTTCGGCACATCCCTCACACGTTCCGCGGCCCCATAGGGAGCCCAACCGAAGGTCCCAGTGGGTGTGCCCGCATGCGTCCCGCACACCCATTTCGGCACATCCCTCACACGTTTCGTGGCCCCATAGGGAGCTCCACCGAAGGTCCCCGTGGCGCAGTCCGCTTGCGTCTCCCCCACCCAGTACACCTCCGCCGGAGGCCGTCGGAGTTCCGCGCCTCGCTCGCCCGTCGTCGCTCTGCCCAGCGGCAAGAGCCTTGCCCGCTATCAGCCAGCCAGCTAGCTCTACATGCTGCGCGCAGCGGACGACCTGCGCGCGTCGCTGGGACCCCTCCGGGGCGACCTGCGCGCGTCGCTGGGACTCCGCGCTGCGCTGCGCCCGCAGCTTTGGACTTTTGAGTGCGCGGGCAAAGAGGGAGTAAAAGAAGGGGAGGAAGCGGCCGCGATCCTCGCGGTGGCGTCGCGGCGCGCGGGCGATGCCGTCGGGGAGCCCAGGGGAAGCTCCTTGCGGCGGCCACGCCCAGCGTCACGAGTACTCAGAGGCAGTCATTCACAAACTATTAGCATTCATACACAATTGCACCATGCATTGGCGTACTCGCATTCATGCACGTAGACTCGCTCGCACGCAGATTCATTCACAGTCAGGCGCACTCGCGCTCAGATTCACCCGCGCTCAGTCTCCCTACGTACTCAGATCAATCGTTTTCGTTCGCGTCGTGTACCACGCCACTCATGTCGGCACACCCCTAGCACGGTTCGTTGCCTCATAGGGATCACCACCGAAAAAGGGAATCACAATTGCGGTACTCACACCTGCATATTGTTGGGTCCTTCGTCAGGCTAATTGGAGTTGATGTTCCCCGTCGCAGGTGGTCGCAGGCACAAGGAGTTGTGGTGCGCGCGGCGGATGTTGTTGCACAATTATCGTGCTGCACATCAGTGCTGTGGGGCACGAGGACAATGCGGTGGATTGTATGCTGGGCCAGAAACATCAGTGATCACACATACAGTTACACATTGTATGTGCTGCGTTCGGGCCCGCTGGGATTTTCTGGAGTTGGTGTTCCCCGTCGGCGGATATCTTGAATCATCTTGAGGTATCTTGGGCCATCTTGGAGGCCATCTTGGGCTCCCTGAGGCCGCCTTGGAACCATTTCGGGCCATCTTGGACGCTCTGACTACCCGCGCCCCCCCCTTCCCAGGCCCAAGGGAGGTGGTATGGGGAAGGGGTACACCCTTCCCCGGAGCAGCAGGAGGAGGAGTTTTGGCAGAAAGACATATATATATATATATATATATATATATATATGTATGTAGGTATATGTATGTATAATATATATATATATATAAGAAGAGAGAGAGAGAGAGAGAGAGAGAGAGAGAGAGAAAGAGAGAGAGAGAGAGAGAGAGAGAAAGAGAGAGAGAGAGAGAGAAAGAGAAGAGAGACAGACAGAGAGAGAGAGAGAGAGATAACGAAAGAGAGAGAGAGAGAGAGAAAGAGAGAGAGAGATAGATATACGATATATTATATATATATATATATATATAATATATATAGAGAGAGAGAGAGAGAGAGAGAGAGAGAGAGAGAGAGAGAGAGAGAGAGAGAGAGAGAGAGAGAGAGAGAAAAAAAAAGAGAGAGAGAGAGAGAGAGAGAAAAACAAAACATGCATTACGTTAAGCCATCTACGCCCAGAGGGCTGTTGGGATTCCGAAGCCCTCCCACCTCTCTCCTCCCAGCTCCTCGGGCCCCTTCCTCCTCCCCGTCTCTTCTTCGGGATCTTTCCCCCCTCAACTAAACCACGCTGCGTTCTAGCACCTGGGGGAAAAAAAAACAGAAAAAAAGAAGATCTTTTCAGGAGGCAGGCCTTCTCAGAAGGTGGCGGGTCTCCTCAGAAGCCCTCGCGCCGTCTGAGAGGTTCCTTTCTGTTCTTTTGCGAATCCGTGGATGGCGTGGGGAACGGGCTGCGTGCCCCTTCCTGCTGTGCTGGGGGGCAGGGCCTCCCCCCAGGGCGCCTCCGACAGGTCGGGGGGTGAGCCTGGGCCGTGGCGCGAGGAGGACGAGGGGCTCGAGCAAAAGGAGCAAGAGGAGGCCGAGGACGCGCAGGATTTCTTTCGGGCATGCCCCTCTACAGGAGGAGTCTTCAATAATATTCAAAACCTAGTCGGGGAACGATTTTCCATGAGTTTAGATTATTGTCGAGTTTTTGATTACATTTTACTGTCCGAAATCCGCCTGTAGGAGGAAATACCCGACCTAAGCGTAGGAGGAGGATTCCAGATCCAGTCTGCCCGGCGATGCCTCGTGAACGGCAGCGCCCTCGTGCGCCCA
>CAUYUJ010016726.1:100000-142500 GCA_963575745.1 Prorocentrum cordatum | reverse complement strand
CCATCCTGGCCGCTTGGGCTGCCATCTTGGCCGTCTTGGAGTTCGCTCTGGGGCACCGTCGAGTCATCAGAGGCTAGCGTGAACCCCTGGGCCGCCTTGGGGCCTTGTTGGGGCTCTCATGGTGACCCCCCATGGCAGTTCCCCGACAGTTCTTCACACGTCTCCCCTCATCCCTGGCCCCCTCTATCACCCTCGCCCTCCCCCTTTCCGCTTCGTACTCTTACTGTTGAGTCGGGCCTGTCCCTCTACAGGGGGAATATTCAAAAATAGTACAACAATAGTCTGGGGACTTTTTTTGTTTTTGTTTTTTTGTTTTTTTGTTTTATTTTTTTCGCCCAAAGCCCCCCTGTAGGGGGATATGCCCGACCTAATCTTACTGGCAGGAAAGGTGCAGGAGGACCAAGGGTGGACGGGGACGGCCGACAAACAGGGGGGCATGCAGCGGGCAGATGCGAAGAAGATGGCAATGCGGCTGAGGAGGAGCAGGAGGAGGGGGAGGAACAGGAGGGGGAGAAGGAGGGGGAGGGGGAGAGGTTAATGGAAAAGGAGGGGGAGGAGGAGGGGGAAGGGGGAGAGGGAGGAGGAGGAGGAGGAACCAGCGTCGACTTGCGCTTGGACCCGTCGTGGAGCTTTGCTCGGCTGAGCGGTCGACAATTCTTCGCCGCAGCTGTGGGACAGTTCTCCAACAGTTCTCCGACAGTTCTCCAGGAACTGTCGGAGAACTGTCGGCGCGAGCGGCGCGTTTCCTCCCTGCGCGCTTCCCAGGGGGCGTCTTGGGGTCCTCTTGGAAGCATCTTGAACCTCTTGGGGCCTCTTTCGGGGCATGTTGGGGGGGCTTTTTGGAAGCCTCTGATGGCCTCTGGGCTCTTCGCGGAGCTTTGTTCGGCTCCACGGCCGACAATTCGGCGCAGCTGTCGGGCAGTTACCCGACCGCTGTCCGACAGTCCTCCAGAAAGCTGTTGGAGAACTTCCGGAGGACTGTCGGCGCGAGCGGCGCGTTTCCTCCTCGCGCCTCTCGGGGGGCCTCTCGAGGGCTTCTCGGGGGGCACATGGGGCCTCTTGGGGCCCCTTTTGGGGGCCTCCTTGGGGGCCTCCCTGGAACCTGTTCTGTCCTCTTGGGGGGGCCTCTCCGGGGCCTGCCAGCGCTCTCTCGAGGGCGTGGTGTCGCGTGCTGGGGCCCCTGGCGGAGCTTGGTTCGGCGGGCAGCCAAGGGGGGGTGGAGGAGGTCCGAGAGAGCCCACGCAGATGTGAGGCAAACCCTGCCCTGGACCAGGGTGCTGCAGTGCCGAGGTGGGCGAAGCTGCTGACAGTGGCGGGGTTGCCAGCAGCATCATAGAAACAGAGCTGGTCGAAGGGGATCAGGAGTGGAGGGCGCAGTACTAGGTGACGAGCAGTAGGAACCAGGAGGCCATGATAGGGATCGGCACGACATATGTGCTGCATGATTTCGGCGTTACCTGCAACCACAGCGCCACTTGGGACAACCCAATCTCGGAGTGCAACAGAAAGGAGAACAGTCGGATGCAAACGTCAGTCGAGTTTCAGCTGGAGGAGACGGAGGTGGTTGGTAAATTTAATGAGGTACCAGTGAAAGGCCAGGAGAGCGGCATGGAAACGATAGTGGTTACCGTGGATTCAGGAGCATGCGACACGATTAGGTCTCCGAGCGTGGGAACCCATTTTCCGGTGAAACCCGTGGATGCCTTGAGGAATTGTAAGCATTACAACACAGCTCATGGGTCAGTTTCTACGAGCTATGGACAACAAGTTGCTGTGGAGAAAAAACGAGAAACGGATCCATTGTGAGCAAGCATGCCTATCCAAGAAAAGGTATTCGTGTCTGCGCTTTAAGTGGTAGAGACAAAACATCGTATAGGGTTAGATCGAGACAGCGACGGGCGTTCCTGTAGTTTTCTTGAGCATACAGCAACGGTGCAGCAGACGACGATCCATGCGAAAAGGGGTGATATCCAGTTCACCATCCGTGTCCCGAGTGTTTTGGCGGATCAGGAGGGGACGAGGAGCGTCGAGGAAGTTAGTGACACATGACGTGTGAGGAGGGCATGGAACTCTCATGGCGGACCTGTTCTACAGAGTCCAGCTGGGCCCGTGAACCCCAGTCAAAATCCAGTCATCATGAATTTGGAGGACGGCCACGAGAGTTAGTAATGTTTGTAGGAGACGAGGCTGAAGCATCCAAAATCATAACCGCGTGCGACTTGAGGCCAAGCAAAATGAAGTCCAGTTGCGTAACAAAATCATCTACCACATCGGAGTTGGTGCCCCCAGTGCGTTCGCGAGAAAGCAACGGGGAGAACACGCAAGCGGAGAATGTAATCAAGGAGGCACGGAACATCTTCGATCTCAACCGCTTGAATTTGATTAAGTGGTAGGCTATGGCGAAGAGGAAGGACACATAATATCGACTGCAGTTCTGCGTTGCCGGTTTTCCTAGTTAACCAATAGCCGCGCTTCACTTCAGAAGGGGGTGGATCTTCATTCGATCAAAGTAGTCCGAGACATGATTTTGGTCACCGGCCACAAGAGATTAATTTGCAACAGCGATAGTGAGTCATCCATCACGGCGCTCAAAGAGGCTGTCAGTCCTGCATGCGCCCTAAACTTAGGAATGGAGGAAAGTCCCGTCGGAGATTCTCATGCAAACGTTGAAGTCGAAAGGTCGAGGAGCATCAGAAGAGGTCAAGTCAGGACATTGAAGAGTGCTTCTGGACGACGTGTACAACGTTGAGCTCACGGAAAGCATGCGCTTGTACCTTGGTTGTTTGCCTGTGTCTTTTCCCTTTTCAAAGAGTTCGCCATTGACCCCGACGGAAAACGGCTCATGAGAGGTGCCGAGGGCGCATGCTCATTAAGGCCGTACCCGAGGTTAGGGAATGCATCGCGTATTTGAGGATTTCTTTTGCAGAGGGAAGCATCGACCTCGACGCAAGACGGAAGAGTGGGATATTTTCGGGGTGCGCAGAGCAATCCAGGAGTTTGCTGGCGGTGTTCAGGACGGGGCCATCAAACCCCATTGACTTTTGTGTGGAGGAAGTGACGAGGATAAGTTTGATCCAGCAACAGTTGCCCATTTGGGACGTATGCCTTGGCGGTCAGATCCCGTGGCGCTTTGAGAAGGCTTTGAAGCGCCAGTGTGGTATCGCCCATGATTGTGCCCGATCAATTCTCGACTGTTAACGCCGCGCCTTTAGTGGCCCGAGGGATTGCAGTGGGGGGTTCGGGGCGCATTGCTTTGGGGCCGACGCCTGGGTGTCTCGGATGCAAGGCCATAGTTTTGGCAGATGCTGCGCGCGTGCCGCGCGGTCCAGGATGTCGCGACAGAGTATTTGAGTGGCTATGGGGGGCAAGAAGTCCCGAACTGTCAGCAAGGGTTAGCGGTGGCCCAAATGAAGATGGGGCCTGACAGCGCCGAGCGAAACAAAAACAGGGAATACACTTTGATCGACAAGTCGGCATGTAAAGACGGGGTAGCCGCGCGACGCCACCGTGAGCCCAGAACCAACGTGCACGCACCAGCAGACATCTGGATGAGACCCCCCCGAACGGCGATGCAACCGGAGACAGGCGCGTGCAATCTCTCGCGGCGCTGGCGAGACGGTGGGTGTTCCGGGCGATTGGAAGGCCCAGGGTGTAGGGGGGGGGGGTGCGAGGGCACTGGGCGGGATGGAATGATTTCCGCGTTATCTCTGGAGGCGATGGCGACGCGTGAATCGCTTGCGTTACTCCGCCAGGATCAGCGGCAGCAGTGGGACTGGCTGAGGGCCCTGGAGACGATGGGGGCGCGAGAGAAATTAGAGACGTAACTATGAGGACGAGGAGATGCAGCTAGGGGGCCCAGGGGTCGGTCGGCAGAGGCGAGGGGCCCGACGACGACAGCGTGGAATATCGCGGACCCGAGCTGGAGGATGAAGATCTGGGTAGCATGAGCGCCGATGGGGCGCGAACCATGTCAGACAAGATGGGCTTTGATGCGGGCGTGGTGGAGTCGTTATTCGGCGCCAGCCCGGGCGCCGCTAAAGCGGCGACTGAGATGGCGCGTCGGCGCGGCGCGCTGGCGCGCGTCGCCGAGGCTCGCGCGCCAGTCCAATTTATTGGTGTGGCGGAAACATGGGGCTCGCATCGGGGCTAGCCATGGCCCTGACTACTTGCGATGAACGCGGGGGCCGATGGGGTTTCAAGTGCGAGCTGATGCGAGCAACAGCGAAGAGGATAAACATGACCAAAGCAGCCTCACTGCTAATGGCGAGTCCGATGCGCGCAGCCCTCAGCAGGATCCAGGCGCTCAATGTGAAAAGGCTTGTGCTGCAAAAGACAAGAGAAATGCATGGTTGCGGGGTTGCACGCGTCAAATTTGCGTTGGGGCAATGTGCGATTCTGTGGAGTGGTGGGTCATCTTTCTGTTTCGAACGCCCTGTGGGGGCCTCGTGGGACCGCGTCGCCAATGCAGAGAATGTTGACGCGCGACGACGTGCGGGCATTCGATGTCGACTTGCGCTGTTGTGACTTCAAGCAGGCGGTGGGATTAGGGGGGGCACATGAAGAGACCCGCGCTGTGCGTGGAGAACAGCCCGCGCGTCGGAAGGGCCCTCAGCTCGACGTTTCGAGATCATCGTAGACATGTCGATTGAGCCTGGGGGGCAGGGGCACGAGATCAGGCGTATACCTGGTCCGACTGTCGAGCCATATTTGAAGGCCGAGTTGAGCAGATGGCGACCGGCGGCCGATTATGGGCGCTCATCCGAAACATGTGATATTGAAAATCAATATGAGTGAACCGGGCGAGAGCATGTAAGTTAGTAAGATCGGGTATAACAGTCATGAGTGGGGAAATGGTCCCGTGGTACCCGGGGCCACGAAGGATTGCGGTACCTACCGCCTCGTTTTTCCAGGAAGCCCAGGGCCAACGTGGAGCTCGTGTGTGCGCGGCAGGATCACCGTGGACTTGGGCACCAGTGAAGTACTCGATGAAAAGGGGGGGCTGACGAAATTATGGGAATGGAGAAGAGGAGGGAATTCAGGGGGGCACGCACAATATCGTCGCCCGATTTATGCTGGTTTACTGGGGGCATCCAGCCAGATCCGTGGATTTGGACTATGCTGGCACTGGTGCTGGTTGAGTATTCTAGGTGCATGTGAGGCATGTGGGAGGGTTGACGAGGTGCACCCAGTGCACGGGGGGGGCATCTGCCTCGTTCGCTACGAAAATGGCAGCTCCAGGGCTTGGGGCGACCATCGGGGGCGAGCTTGACCCAGAAGTCATTGTAAAAACACGGGTGGAGGCAAATTCAGGAAACATGGGGCCTGCGAGGAAAGGTGAAGGAAGAGGAGTGCTGGTCTGTTACCGGCACTTCGCTACTAGGTACAAGCTGGGTCGATGTAGACAGGGGGGATGAGGCCAATCCCGCGTGCCGATCCTGGCTGGAGCAGCATATCTCCAGAGGGGCCTCAATTGGAAACCAAAAGGTTGTTGCTCTCCATGGCCGCTGCCGAGGGGGCAGGATATTGCCGTTGTGAATGATGAAAAAAAGGGACCCATGCTGGGTTTTCCCGATGTCAGGCGGGCATGCTTTTGCGCCGACGCCGAGGGGAACATCTGCATCATTTTGCCCGAAAAGATCGTGTACCTGCCATGTGTGGAATCAGATTATACAGTCGATGTCTGCCACCCGGGGCGCTGCAAGCAATGGAGCAGTGTATCGCATGCATTTCGCGTGCGATATCAGTTTGGTTTCCTTGCGCTGGGCCTTGGCTTCCTTGGTTATGTTCCTTGCCTTCCTTCTCGGATTCCCGGGTGTTGTTCCTCAGGCTCCCCTGTCTTATTGAATCTCTTCGCTCATTCCGCCGGCCCGTATTGTGCCATCGCGGGGTCTTGGGGGGTCTCGGGAGCCCTTGGAAGCTTCGTGGGAGCTTCTTGGGAACTTTGGGAGGCCTCGTGGATGGCTCTGGGTGGGCCCTCTTGGTGGTCTCTTGGGGGGGTCTGCCTGGCCTCTTGGGGGCCTCCTGGGAGCTTCCTGGGGGTCTCTTGGGGGCCTCTTGGGGTTTTCTTGCGGCCTGTTGGGGGCCTCTTGGGGCTCTCTTGGGGGCTTCGTGCGTGTTTGGGCGGGAGGTTCAAAATTTCCGTTCAGGTTGCCCCTGTGGACCTCAATCATGGGGCCGTCTTGGGGCCTCTTGGACCGTCTTGAGGGTTTCTTGGGCCTTCTTGGAGCGCTCTTGGGCCGTCTTTGAGCGGTCTTGAGGGTCTCTCGGGCCGTCTTGGGGTGATCTTGGGGGCCTCTTGGACCGCCTTGAAAGGTGTGAAAGACGAAGAGGCGGATATCACGCTTTCCTAAGGGAATGAGACGATTTTTGCTTGTGGGAGCCCTCTTGGGACGCCGCTTAGGGACCTCTTGGGGCGTCTTGAAGGCCTGTTGGGCCGTCTTGAGGCCATCGTAGGCGCTTGGGGGTGATATTTCGGCGTCTCCCGGCTCTCTTGGACCGTCTGGAGGGCTTCTCGGGCCCCTCTTGGACCGATTTGGAGCCCTCCTGGGCTCCGAAAGGAGAGTTCTTGAGGGTTTCTTGGAGCCTTCTTGGAGCGCTCTTGGGCCGTCTTTGAGCGGTCTAGAGGGTCTCTCGGGCCGTCTTGGGGTGATCTTGGGGGCCTCTTGGACCGCCTTGAAAGGTGTGAAAGACGAAGAGGCGGATATGTTAAAAATGCACGTTTTCCTAGGGAATGGGACGATTTTTGCTAGTGGGAGCCCTCTTGGGACGCCGCTTAGGGACCTCTTAGGGACCTCTTGGGGCGTCTTGAAGGCCTGTTGGGCCGTCTTGAGGCCATCGTAGGCGTTTGGGAGTGATATTTCGGCGTCTCCCGGCTCTCTTGGACCGTCTGGAGGGCTTCTCGGGCCCCTCTTGGACCGATTTGGAGCCCTCCTGGGCTCCGAAGGAGAGTTCTTGAGGGTTTCTTGAGCCTTCTTGGAGCGCTCTTGGGCCGTCTTTGAGCGGTCTTGAGGGTCTCTCGGGCCGTCTTGGGGTGATCTTGGGGGCCTCTTGGACCGCCTTGAAAGGTGTGAAAGACGAAGAGGCGGTTATGTTGAAAATGCACGCTTTCCTAAGGGCGTGGAGCGATTTTTGCTTGTGGGAGCCCTCTTGGGACGCCGCTTAGGGACCTCTCGGGGCGTCTTGAAGGCCTGTTGGGCCTTCTTGAGGCCATCGCAGGCGCTTAGGGGGTGATATTTCGGCGTCTCCCCGCTCTCTTGGACCGTCTGGAGGGCTTCTCGGGCCCCTCTTGGACCGATTTGGAGCCCTCCTGGGCTCCGAAAACAGAGTTCTTGAGGGTTTCTTGAGCCTTCTTGGAGCGCTCTTGGGCCGTCTTTGAGCGGTCTAGAGGGTCTCTCGGGCCGTCTTGGGGTGATCTTGGGGGCCTCTTGGACCGCCTTGAAAGGTGTGAAAGACGAAAGGCGGATATGTTAAAAATGCACGTTTTCCCACGGGAATGGGACGATTTTTGCTAGTGGGAGCCCTCTTGGGACGCCGCTTAGGGACCTCTTAGGGACCTCTTGGGGCGTCTTGAAGGCCTGTTGGGCCGTCTTGAGGCCATCGTAGGCGTTTGGGAGTGATATTTCGGCGTCTCCCCCGCTCTTTGGACCGTCTGGAGGGCTTCTCGGGCCCCTCTTGGACCGATTTGGAGCCCTCCTGGGCTCCGAAAAAGAGTTCTTGAGGGTTTCTTGGGCCTTCTTGGAGCGCTCTTGGGCCGTCTTTGAGCGGTCTTGAGGGTCTCTCGGGCCGTCTTGGGGTGATCTTGGGGGCCTCTTGGACCGCCTTGAAAGGTGTGAAAGACGAAGAGGCGGATATGTTAAAAATGCACGTTTTCCTAAGGGAATGGGACGATTTTTGCTAGTGGGAGCCCTCTTGGGGCGCCGCTTAGGGACCTCTTGGGGCGTCTTGAAGGCCTGTTGGGCCGTCTTGAGGCCATCGCAGGCGTTTGGGAGTGATATTTCGGCGTCTCCCGGCTCTCTTGGACCGTCTGGAGGGCTTCTCGGGCCTCTCTTGGACCGTTTGGAGCCCTCCTGGGCTCCGAAAAGGGACCTTGCCGGGAGTCTGCCGGGAGTCTGCCGGGACCTTGCCGGGACCTTGCCGGGACCTTGCCGGGACCTTGCCGGGACCTTGCCGGGGTACTTTTCGTCCGAGGACCCCCAGGGCCCGCCCCGCGCGCGCAAACTGGAAATATTGTTTAGCAGTTACCGGAGATCTTAGCACGCCTCTGGCCCGTTGGGCTGGCGAATTCTTTGCTTGGGCTCCTGAGGTTCCCCCGTCTTGTTTTTTTGCTTGGATCTCTCGGGTTCGCCAGTCTTGTTCCTCGCGTCCCCGGGTTTCCCGGTGCTGTTCCCCGCTTGGGTTTATCGGTTTCCCATTCTTGGCTCTCGAATTCCCCGCAATTGCGGAGCAATGCCAAGCAGCGCGCCCATGCAATAGGACATTTTCCCTGGATTGGGGTCGCGCCTGGTTCGTGTTCCAGGGATCCAAACCGCCCTCCAGTGTTTTTGGCGGGGGCAATTCCCGCATCGCTGTTTTAATACTTACGTGCCCGTGTACATCGCAAATTCTGGACGCTTCGCGTAACCCCACCAGTCATATGTGGCTCTGGGCGCCCGTCGGCTGCTTTCTCCTTCATGGACGTCGCTTTCGACCTGTGCCACCGGGTGTGCATGCCAGAGGATCTGCCGTTTGCAGTCCTGTCTGTGACGAGGCTGCCCCCTCTTCACTCCGGCGCCGACGCGATGCTGTTGTGTTATCTACGGCACGGATGTCGCCTTGAAGTGCCTGTCGGACCTGCTCGTTTTCGTCGGGCCCTATGCCGACTCACAACGGGTGGTCGACCTCTGCGTGTTCATGGTCGCGCCGCCGCGCCATTTTGGCTGCGCCTACTTGATGGTCGCCACCGGGATTTCCACGCCACTGGGTTGGGAGTGCCGCTCCCGGTGCACTTCTGAGTGGCTGCCCGCGCGCTCCCTTCGCTTGCCCCTCTCTGCGCCTATCGTGCTTTTCCGCTTCTTGTTTTTCTGCTGCCTAGTCGTGGCCTGGCTAGACTGTGGACGCCTGTTGACCCGCTTCACGAGGCCGATGACCAAAAAGTAACCCCACCAGTCCATCCAGAAACTATGCCCAGAGGAGTTGCCTCGATCAGGGAATTCGGCAGCACGCAGAGGAAGGGCCCCCCAGTGGAGGCCTTTTGGAGCGTCTTGGGGGCCTCTTGGCGGCCCCGGAGGCCCCTTGGAGCGTCTTGGGTGCCTCGGCGAGCTTCTTGGGGCCTCTTGGGGGTCCCTTGGGGGCCTCTTGGAGGCCTCTTTGGGCGCCTCTTGAGGCCTCCTGGGGCCTCCTGGGCGCCTCTCGAGGCCCTCCTCAAGCGCTCTTGGGAGCTTTGATCGATCAAACAAGAAAGGAGCTTCAATTGGGGATGCCCCCCGAGAAGCCAAAGTTGGACCCGAACCCCAGTAAAACCAATGTTTTTGGCTTCCTCGCCAAGGCCGTTCTGGACGCCCTGGCACCTCGCGACTGGCCCCGTCCAGCTCCAGGGGAGGGATGTGGGGGGAGGGGTGAACCCTTTCCCGAAGGGGAAGAGGGGCTGATGGAAGACAAAACACCCTAGACCACCTAAGCCCTAAAAGGCTGGTTGGATTCTTTGTCCTGCGCGGTTTCCTTTAATCTGGGCGGCCCGTTGGGAAACAAATGCAATAACGTTTTTTTTTTGGGGGGGGGGGTTGTGCATCCAGATGCATCATATTGTTTGTTTTGGTTGGTTTCTTATGAGCGGGACGGCCCGTGCAAGGAACCAACAACCACGAACAGCAGCGCGGCTGCAACGATAGATCGAACCATGGGTGAGGTTCGACTGGATGTTGGCGCCGTCCACGTTTCCCGCCCCGTTCGGGGCTCGGGCATGGCGACCAGATCGCGTGGATCCCCATAGCTGAGTTGCCTGAGACGTTTTTTTGCCTCCACTATCGGGATCGCCTTCTGTCTCGGTGTTGATCTTACGGGTTCCCTTGGCTTTGAGGCTGAGGGCGCATCCTTAAGATTGCCGTCGCCTCGGGCTTCCAGTCTCAAGGATAGTCTCAGTTAGCAGTGCTCCCGCGCCTCAAACTTTTCCCCTGACTCTCCGACAGTCGGACCGAGGTACAAGATCGAGGTCGGCTCGGGGAGGGTATCCTGGTGTGCTTCGTGTTTGCTGGATGCTCTTCTGCATCCCCGGGAGGGACCCTCGGATGCTCCGATTGTTCGGGCCGACGGAGTGGTCTCATGCTCTCGAGGGATGCTCTTCTGGCCCGGGTCCGACTGCACACCTCCGTAGGCCAGGGCCTCCGCGCCTCCCCTGCCTCGCCGCCTCCCCCCTCCTCGCCTCCCCTGCCTCTCCTCCGCCCCTGCAGGCTCCGCTTGCCTTCGGCCCCGAGGACGGCGCTGGGACCGCCCCCGCACCCGCCCCAGGACGGCCCCCGGCGCCGCCCGAGGCGGCCCACGAAGGCCCCAAGACGGCCCCCCAGAGAGGAAACGCGAGCCGGGAATCCGATCCTTCCGCCCCGAGAGGTCCTCAGGAGGCCCCAGGAGGCGCCGATGGGGGCCCCAACGGGCCTCCTCGACCCCCCTCCTCGTCCTCCGAGCAGCCCTGTCGGCTGCGAGTCTTTGGGGTCGCTCAGCGTTTGCTTCGTTTACTTCCTCCACTTCCGCAGGCCACCAGATTGGCAGAAGATTTGTTTCTCCTTCCCCTTTTCGACGAAAAATGGAACTGCTCAGAAACGAGGGGAAGCCCTGGGATAGACCCCCAGGGGGCTGTTCGGACGCACCCCTATCGAGCATGGACGCCCACCATCGCACGTCCCAGGGCAGGACCCCGCATCTCAGGTCCGCTCGAGAGACCCCGCGAGGCCTGGGAGGGGGGTCGACACATCCCCCGCTGCAGGCGTCGTGGCTCTTCCCAGCTCTCCCGCGCCTGCGCTCCCCCCCTCCGCCCCCTCCGCAGGCGAGGGCCGCCGCTGGCGCCGCGGGCGCCGGCGCCGCCGCCGAGAGCCCAGAGGGCTCGCCGCAGAGAGGCGGCCGCGGCGCTGTCTGCACCTCTCCGGGGTGGCCAGCATCGGTGGTTCCAAAAAGTGGGGTCCTGGGGGGTGGGGTCCCGAGGACGAGGTGTTTCGGACAACGCAGATCCAACCTTGGATCCCTAGGACCCCATCCCTCAGTACCCCATCTCTGAACTGCCGGTAGACGTGCCCCTGGCCCAAGGTGACCCTTCCAAGGAGGCCCCCACGGCCTCCAGAGCACCCCTCTCACGAGGCCTGGAGGGCCCTGCAGGGGTTCCCAAGTTGAGTGAAGAGCTCGGGGGACCTTGTGCCAGGGGCACCTCTAGAACTGGAAGCTTTGGAACATTTGAAAGTGCGGGTGCTGTGCCTCACGGTTGATTGCACAAGCGATGGATTTCTCAGCGCTCAAATGATGCGATCATTTGCGTCAAGCACGGTTGCCGATGCTTTGACCCCAGGGTTCCCCCTTCTTTCGAAGAGATCCGCGTGGATTTCGTGGATCGGCGCCTGGGACCCCCTGGCGGCGCTTCCGGCGCCGTGGGGGGGTCGGCGCCGATCCAAGACATCCGCGCGGGCCTCCGCCAGTTCGTGTCTGTGCTGCTATGGGTTCCTCTATCCCTCGGTCAGCCACTCGGTGCCTTCCCCCTCCCGCAGCTGCGAAGTTGTCGTGACGAGCTGACGGGATCCGTGTGCATTCGTCACAGGTCCAGCGGAGGCGCCCTGGCGCACCCTCCTTCCCCCGGGCCGGCCACTCCGTCCTCCCTCTCCCCTGGCATCGCTCGGACGCGTGCATTCTCGGCGTGGACCATCGAGGACCCTTTCGGGTTATCCTTGCGAGAACATTTCCGCGCGAAGCCGACAAAATGCATGGGGAATGGACGTGCGAGCGACGGCGAGCGCCTCCCCCTGGGCAGTCCCAAGGGGGCCACCACCGACGAGCCCGCCGGCTCCTCCCGGAGACGGGCCTCCCTGGACCCCCCAGAACAGGGGTGGACCTCAGCGGTGTTCGGGCGACTTCGCGGGCCGTTTTCGTTTCGATATCGTTTCGCGGCAAGGGCGAACCCAAGACAAAGCGAGGGAAGACGAGAACAAAACGAGCACGAGAGGCGCTGTTTCAGTCCGCCCAAGCCCTCCTCGACCCCCGCTCCTCCCGCTTCCTCGGCCCCGCGACTTCCGGGAGGAGGCGGCGACCCTCCTGGTGGTGGGCCTCCCTTGGCACTGCCCGGCCCTCCTCCACCGTCCGAGCGACGAGCTCCAGAGCGAGGGCATCGGGTGCCGGGAGGCTCGTCGTCCTGCCCCTCCTCCTCCGCCTCCAGCTGGCGGGGCCAATCGCGCGGGGGGCAGGCTGGCGGGGGCGACAGCATGTAAACCAGTAGCGCGAGCTTTTGTGCGCGGCCTCCCTCAAAGTGCTCCTGGCAGTTCGATGTGTTCCTGGCTCTCGCTCGGTACACCGCCCCATCGAGCATACTCGAGGGTGCCAGGGTGGATGCGGGGCGACAGTGGCAAGGACACTGACGGTGACGATGACGAAGCCGAGGACGACGGCGGCGGCGACGACGATAACACGATGACAGGCCCGATTTAAAGCTGTGCTGGGATTTCCATCCCGGGACGCTGCTACGATGCTTACCTCTGGACCCTCCGCCTCCCCAGCTGGCCAGATGCTTGAGGCCTGCGCCTCAGGCATTTGGCAAGCCAGGGCGCCCATGGCCAGATCCCCGCAACCTCGATTGAGCGCGCCGCGCGGGACACGGCATGAGACAGCCTCAGGACTCTGCAGAGTTTCGCCGAGCGGCGGTTCGCCGAGCAGCGCAGCAGGCAGTGTCGGGGATCCGCAGTGGGGCCTTCCACGCCGTGAAGCCCTGAGTGCTGGCTAAGACGCCTCCAGCAAATCGCCGTCGCCCCTGGCCTCTCGAAGCTGCCTGTGCGGTGGAATGTCGGGCGTCAGTGCGGGAATTCTCGTGGACCCCGTGTTCTCGGGGCGCTCTCGGGCCGGTGTCCTCGAGGGCCCTCTAGGGCCGCCTTGGAGGTGTCTTGGGGCGCTTTTCTGGTCTTCGGGGCCTTGTTTGGAGCCGCCCAGGACTCTCTCGGGGTTATCTCGGGGCCCCCTTGGGCAATTCTAGTGCACTCTTGGGCCGCCTGGCGTCTTCGGAGGCCGTCTTGGAGGGCTCTCTGGGCTGCGTAGGGACCTTTTGGTGCCCTTTGGGCCGTCTTAGGGGCTCGCTTGCGAGCGCCTCGCTGGAGACATCCCCACAATCGGGCCGCGAACGAGCAAGTGTCACCCTCCCCAGCGGCTCCGCTCCTGGTCCGAGTGCGAGTGAGTCTGAGTATGAGTGTTTGAGTTTTTTGTAGTAACCAATTGTTTTTTATTCCAAAAACCAGTCTTGTGGAATTTAAGATGCAAGTTTTGGAATTCAAAAAAACATTTCTTCGAATTCAAGAAACCAGTTCTTTGAAATCACCCCAGAGGGAGGCCGTCAAAGGGGGTTCGTCAAGGGGGTTCGTCAAATTGGAGGGAGGCCGTTTGCCATT
The DNA here is from genome assembly GCA_963575745.1 of Prorocentrum cordatum. Classification (NCBI taxonomy): domain Eukaryota; class Dinophyceae; order Prorocentrales; family Prorocentraceae; genus Prorocentrum; species Prorocentrum cordatum. The sequence goes on along the minus strand of CAUYUJ010016726.1, from coordinate 128,899 downwards.
TTAGGCATGAGTTGTTATCTTCCCTGGCTATTGCGGTCGGATCGAGGTATAAGATCGAGGTCGGTGCGGGGAGGGCACCCTAATGTTTTCCTATTCGCTAGATGTTTTTGTGCATCATGGGGGAGGGCGCCCTCGCATGTTCTGGGTGTTTTGGCCGGCGGAGGGTCTTGTTTGTTTGAGGGATGTGCTGGCGCGCCCACCCCCGCACGCCTTGGAGGACCTGGCCGAGGGCTGGAACGACAAGGTGCGGGACGGAAAGACGTTCGTGCGGTGGAGTCGGTGACTGCACTGCAGGCAGAGTGCCCGGCAGCCACGGCATATTGGCTGCGTGCGATAGGCAGACAAGGCCGCCGACCGCTCGGACCTTGCCGAGAAGTGGAAGCGCGACGAGGCCCTCTTTGACGAGGGCGCAGGAGAAGGCACCCGAGACGATCGCGCATCGCCACTGGGCTGCCTCGAGCAGTGGCGAAGACGTGGCTTCGCCTGAGCGCGGCAGCGCGGACACGGAGGCAGCAGCGGCTGCCCAGGAAGAGTCCGAGGCGCCAGGCCGTCGGGGGTTAACGCCTCGGGCGTGGCGCACGCGTGTGCCCGCCCTCGAGCCTTTTGGGTTCCCTGCCAGATCCGCCCGGCTCCAACAATCAGGCACACACACATTGGGTGCTGCCAGAGGTGGACCAGGCTCAAGTTGGCGCCCCTGTTTTCCCAGGCCCCGATGGCCGTGGACGCGCCCCGGAAGTCTGAGCGTGAGTGCGCCTTCACTGCCTGCCTCCCTGCCACGCGCCACGCGCCGGAGGCCACTGCCCGCAGGCGAACGGAACCGGGCTGCCGCATCAGCCCTCCACAGTGCCCGAGCGAGCACCCACAGCTGGGCAGCACAGATGTTCATACATTCGCGCACCCAGCTCAGAGGCGCACCCCGCTCGCCTGGCACGCAGCTGGGCGCGGAAGGCAGGGTGCCTCCACGCCTTCTGCCGCGCCACCTCCGCTCGGAGCGCTGCCCCCTCGGCCTCCGGGGCCTGCTTGCCTCCGAGGTGCCACCGGCGCACGAGGAAGGCGGCCGCCGCGCTTCGGCCGTGGCCCCCGGCCTCCGGGCGTCTTGCGCGCGCCCGTGTGTTCGGGTGCAGCTCTTGGGAGGTCAAGTTCTGATTTTGCCCTGGTCCGAAGTCCGGCTCAATCCCGCTGAATCCGGCGTAATCCGGCTTGATCCCGCTTGATCCCGCTTCATCCCGCTCAATCCAGCTTAGTCCCGCTTGATCCGAGGCCCACTCGGGCGTAACAGCCGCCCCACGGGGCTTCATCCTCCTGAATCCTTCCGACGAGAGCCTCCCAGCAGTGGCCTCCTAACACCATGTGGGCCCCCCTCGCCGCGCGGGGGGGGGGTGCCCGCGAGGTGCGCTGCCCGGGCGGCGGAGCTACGCGGCCCGGCTGCGGGTGGACCCGGAGCACGGCGCGGGCATCGAGGCCGGGGCGCGGGGGGGGGGGGCGGCGGCAGCGCGCGCGGAGGGCCCCTTTCTTCAAGTCGTGCGTGTTCCTTTCCTTTGCAGGGGGAATATTCAAATATGAATATCCAGAAATAGTCAGCAATTCATATGGGGACGATTTTTTGTTTTTGTTTTTTTTTGGGTGCGATTCTATTTCCCCACATGTTTCGTGGGGTTCTGGTTTTCTTCCCTGCCGCGGCGCACCCGCGTCTCCTCACCTCCCCTCCTCCTCTTCATTCCTCTCCTCAACCCGCGGTCAACACATGCACGGCAAGTACATGAGACACGCGTCTACATATTGCCGCACGCATGCACACACTCGCACACACAAGACGCATGTTCACTGCATCATACACCCAAGACGTCTGCACAATCCGTGGGGGTCGTCCAGGGCACAGCAGGCATGGCATATTCTCGACACCATAGGGGGTGCGCAGGGGGTGGTCTCTCACCGCGGCCGCTATCCGTGACGGTCGTCCAGGGCATAGCAGGCAGGGCATATTCTCGACACCAGAGGGGGTGCGCAGGGGGTGGTCTCTCACCGCGGCCGCTATCCGTGACGGTCGTCCAAGGCACAGCAGGCATGGCATATTCTCGACACCATAGGGAGTGCGCAGGGGGTGGTCTCTCACCGCGGCCGCTATCCGTGACGGTCGTCCAGGGCACAGCAGGCATGGCATAGCAGCGCATGGCATATCCGTTCTCATGGGACACATGCGCAGGGGGTGCGCAGGGGGTGGTCTCTCACCGCGGCCGCTATCCGTGACGGTCGTCCAGGGCACAGCAGGCATGGCATATTCTCGACACCATAGGGGGTGCGCAGGGGGTGGTCTCTCACCGCGGCCGCTATCCGTGACGGTCGTCCAGGGCACAGCAGGCATGGCATATTCTCGACACCATAGGGGGTGCGCAGGGGGTGGTCTCTCACCGCGGCCGCTATCCGTGACGGTCGTCCAGGGCACAGCAGGCATGGCATATTCTATTAGAGGGGGTGCGCAGGGGGTGGTCTCTCACCGCGGCCGCTATCCGTGACGGTCGTCCAGTGCAGCAGGCACGGTCTCTCACCGCGGCCGCTATCCGTGACGGTCGTCCAGGGCACAGCAGGCATGGCATATTCTCGACACCAGAGGGACAGCAGGAATGGCATACTCTCGACACCATAAGGGGGTGCGCAGGGGGTGGTCTCTCACCGCGGCCGCTATCCGTGACGGTCGTCCAGTGCACAGCAGGCATGGCATATTCTCGACACCAGAGGGGTGCGCAGGGGGTGGTCTCTCACCGCGGCCGCTATCCGTGACGGTCGTCCAGGGCACAGCAGGCGCATATTCTCGACACATCGTCTCTCACCGCGGCCGCGTGACGGTCGTCCGGGGCAGAGCAGGCATGGCATATTCTCGACACCATATGGGGTGCGCAGGGGGTGGTCTCTCACCGCGGCCGCTATCCGTGACGGTCGTCCAGGGCACAGCAGGCATGGCATATTCTCGACACCAGAGGGGGTGCGCAGGGGTGGTCTCTCACCGCGGCCGCTATCCGTGAGGGTCGTCCAGGGCACAGCAGGCACGGCATATTCTCGAGGGGGTGCGCAGGGGGTGGTCTCTCGGCCGCTATCCGTGACGGTCGTCCAGGGCATAGCAGGCATGGCATATTCTCGACACCAGAGGGGGTGCGCAGGGGGTGGTCTCTCACCGCGGCCGCTATCCGTGACGGTCGTCCAGGGCACAGCAGGCATGGCATATTCTCGACACCATAGGGGGTGCGCAAGGGGTGGTCTCTCACCGCGGCCGCTATCCGTGACGGTCGTCCAGGGCACAGCAGGCATGGCATATTCTCGACACCATAGGGGGTGCGCAGGGGGTGGTCTCTCACCGCGGCCGCTATCCGTGACGGTCGTCCAGGGCATAGCAGGCATGGCATATTCTCGACACTGGGGGGGGTGCGCAGGGGGTGGTCTCTCACCGCGGCCGCTATCCGTGACGGTCGTCCAGGGCACATCAGGCATGGCATATTCTCGACACCATAAGGGGGTGCGCAGGGGGTGGTCTCTCACCGCGGCCGCTATCCGTGATGGTCGTCCAGGGCACAGCGGTATCGGCGGGGCAACGGCCACCAACATCATTCTCACATGCTTCACTTCAGCTCTCATCACTCCAGCCATAATATAAGTATGTGGGGTTCCTCGGTAGCGTAATTTTCGTCCAAGATCCCCCTGTAGGGGGACACTCCCGACTAAACCTTCTCTGCCGCCCTCGACTAGACCTAGGTCGGGCATGTCCCTCTACAGGAGGGGTCTCCAAAAATAGTCAAGAAATAGCCTGGGGACGATTTCTCGACTATGTTTGATTCTTCTTCTTTGTGATGATTTCTGTTTTCTCCTCCAAAATCCGGCTGTAGGAGGACATGTCCGACGTAAGTCTAGATGTAAGAGTGACCTGTCGCCGGGGTGACCCTTGGCGCGGGCCCAAAGGGGTCCCCCGACCGCTGGGCGCGAAGTGGCAGCAGCGGTTTGCACGCCTGGGTTTGGCCACCCCGCGTCCTTCGTTAAGCCGTGCACCCAAGGTCACTTTTGCCTCGGGTCACTCTTGCCTGTAGCCGACCCCCCCCCCGCCTGCATCCGCCTCGTGTCCCCTCGTCGGCCCTCCCTCACTCCCTCGCGCATCCCTCCACACTCCGTCGTCTTCCTTTCCCCCCCTCTCTCTGGCCCTCCCTCTCCCCTCTCGTTTCCACCTTTCATCTCGGTCCCCAGTCCCCCACCTCCCCATTCCCCCGCCCCCTCTCAAAGCAGTTTGCCCTCCAGTGGCCAAGAGTTCTGTGCCCCGTGCTTGCGCGTGACGGGTGACCCCAGCGGGTCTTGCATTGCTTGTCATTCTGGTCTCAGGCTGCTGTTGTGGCCCTTCAGGCTGCCTAGCCTAGTCGTCCGGTATTTTTTCTCTAGTCTCTACTCTCTTCTCTCTTCTCGATATTCGCCATTGTTTATTCGGCACTGTCTATTCTCTACTCTGCACTCTATTTTGTGCTCAATGCTCTGTGCCCTCTCCTCTGTGCTCCGTATTGTCTAGTCTCGAATCTTTGTTGTTAAGGATCGTTGTTCTGCCTTTTTTCCATCCTCTGTCCTCTACCTATCTGCTCCAGACTCTAGTCTCTGTACTCTCTACCTCTAGCCTCTGCTCCCCACGCCTCCGCTCTCCCTGCGACGACCCTACAGTCACGGCGCTGACATGAGGACCGCTCTGGGTTCGGACGGGGCTGGCTGCTCCTTGGGTCATTCCGTGGCTGTTCTTCTGGCCCTCCTCGTGCACCTATGCGCTTCTCCGGCCCAAAGGCGGTTCGTTCTTTATTTCGCGTAGCTTCTGGTATGATGGGCCTGTTTTCCACCACCACCGCCATATGTTGGAGGGGGCACGGGGTCCTCCTCCCCCTCTTCTTCTTCCTCCTCATCCTCCACCTCCTTCCCCCTCCAACTTATGGTGGTGGTGGTGGAAAACAGGCCCATCATGGTAGTACCTTGGCTGCATGGCCTCGACCCGATGATCCCGACCCTATGACCAGGAACCCCTGACTTGGCCTTGTGCTGATGGCCAGGACCCACTTGGCTCGTTCCGCCGAGCCTCAAGGGGGCCCCACCGCCTGGGGGGCGCACCCTGGGCGACGACAACCCAGTCGGCACCCACCAGCCCGGGGGCGCCATCACCGCGAGAGCACTTGAACCAGGCAGGCAAAGTGTTGGGACTCCAATTCCTCGAGGGGGGGAGGGCGAGGAGCCCTCGATTACAAGCGGAGTGTTGGAACTTCCACTTCTCATTGCACCAGAGGGAAACCCCAATCAGTGGATGGTTTTCGCTGAGGAGATCGACAGGGAACCCGGGAGCCGGGGAACCCAGAACCCACCGAAATCGGCCCCGAACCAATAGTTGGGAGCCGAACCCGGAGCCGGGACCCGGGAACCCAGCCTATTACTGAAATCGGCTGGAAACTTTCGCCAAATTTTTCAACTTCCGCTGGGACCCGTTCAGTGCAAGCATTGATTGGGGAATCAAAGTGTTGGAACTCCCACTTCTCCAGAGGGGGAGGGCGAGGGCGAGATGAGGCGGGGACGGGGCAGGGAGGGAGGGAGGGGTGCCGCGCCCTCCCGCGGCGGCCACGGGTGGGAGATCGGCAGAGGTCTCCTTATCTTCGCGGGGCGCAACCTCGTGAGAGAATTCCCTCCTCCCTCCTCCCTCCTCCCTCCTCCCCCCTCCCCTGTCCCCCCCTCCTCCCTCCTCCCTCCTCCTCCCTCCTCTTTCCTCCCTCCTCCCTCCCCCTCCTCCCTCCTCCCTCCTCCCTCCTCCCTCCTCCCTCCTCCCTCCGTGCCGCGCTTCGGTGTGGCGCGTGCGCGCGCCTTCCTCCGCAGTGGCCGTGCGCGCCCGTGCCGACGCTTCTGCCGCCGCGCCCTGCGCGGCAGGTGAGCTTCCTGCCCGGCGTGGGGTACCTCCTGGAGTCCGTGGCCGAGGCGCGCGGCCGCAAGATTTATGTCGGGCTTGTCCCCCTACATGGGGATTTGCGACGAAACAAATACCCAAACAATACTCCAAAAAGGTTAAAACAAATACTCAAAAAATAGTCCCCGGACTATTTTTGGAGTATTTTTGGATCATTTTTGGGGTATTTTTTATTTTTCGTCGAAAATCCCCCTGTAGGGGGACAGGCCCGATTTATCGCAAGATCCGGAAGTGAAGGCGGGGGTTGTGATGCTCCAGCCCTGCTTTAGCCCTGATCGCCAGGAATAATTTCGAGCGCCCCAAAGAAGTTCCGAGACTCGAGGGCTTTCACGCGTCGGGTCCTGGGAGGCACTCGCCTGACACTGTTTCGACACTGTTTCGATACTCTTTTGACACTTTTCCGGGTGCTCGAAATCATTTCTGGGATGTTGTCCTTAAGTAGGATGGGAACAACATAAGACGAGGATGGGGGGCAGGGAGGAAGGTCTCAGAGGAGGGTCCGATACCTCCAGGCCTCCTGGATTCAGGCGATCGCAAACATGGATTCAGGGGGCGTGGATCAGCGACGGGTGCCGTTTCCATGGGGAAATCGCGGATTTCCGCCGCCGAGCGAGGCGGCACCGGCCGCACTTTGGGGAGGGCATCTCCCCCGATCCATGGATTTGGCGACCGCGCGCCTAATCCATGGATCGCTAATCCATGTTTGCGCGCCCCCGATAGATGGGGTCGGAGTAGGGGTCGGAGGATCGAGCCGCATCGCCGATCCATCGCCGATGCGGCTCGATGTGGAGCCCGATGTTCTCCACGCCGGCGTCGCCGATGCACTGCCGACGTCGCCGAGGTACCAGATCACCGAGCGCGTTCCACTACTCTCGAAGTGCCCACTAGCAAACGTCCGAAACATGTCTTCCTCTATGCAGTGTATCGTGAATCTCCTTCGGTGGATCCAGGCCATCTGCGAGTAGTAACTTTGCGAATAGCGGAACGCGCTTGTCCATCAGAGGAGGAAGGGTACCGATGCCGCCACTCGTCCTGGAGAGCCCTCGTCGCCAGGGCTGGACTCTTCTCGAAAGGCTGGTCAGGATGTGTCCAGGTGAACGAAAGTGATCTGCTTTCTTCCGTCTCGAGAGGCAGGTGTGCAGGCGCCTCGACGCTTCGGCCCAGTCGACCTCGACTTCCCTGTTGGCTCGCTCGATGCTCAGATCTCGTGTCGTTGTGATCTCATCCTTGTCTTCTGCTTCCATGAAGAGTTGGCGCGGGTCATCGTCGGGGGCCTCTGCTGTGGCACGCTTCGCCGCGATGTCTTATATCAGCCTTACCGTGTCATGCTGTATCGTGCTGTTCATGCGCATGTGCACAGGGGCGCATCGCGCATGCTGGGCAATCAGAGCTTCCGCGGTGCTGGTGCGGCATGACGCCCTTAGTGATTTTTCTCTCTTGCACTCTTCTCATCCGTGCCGCATCGCTGACTCTGTAGGGATATCCGTAAGGGCTTCGCCCCCTGCCGCCGGCCCCCTCTCGGGGAACGGGGTATGCAGGAGCTATGTTATGAGGCCTGGGCGCCGCCGTGAAGCAGCGTCGGAACACCGAACGGGGGCCACTGGAGATACCTGTACGACCACCCGACGGGTGATAAGGAGGTTTTTGGGGGGAGGGGGATCTCACTATCGTTCTCACTATCGGTCTCATCGATCTAACTATCGATATCATTATCGATATCACTATCGATCTCAGCACGTGAAACCACAGGGCACCGATGGGACACCGATGGGACACCGACGGGACACAATCGATCTCACTGTCGATCTCACTATCCATCCCACTATCGATCCCACTATCGATCTCGCTATCGATCTCACTATCGATCTCGCTTTCGATCTCACTATTCATCACACTATCGATTCCACTATCGATCTCGCTATCGATCCCACTCTATCGATCTCACTATCGATCTTACTATCGATCTCACTATCGATATCACGATCGATCTCACTATAGATCTCACTATCGATCTCTCACTGTGGATCTCACAATCGATCTCACTATCGGTCTCATCATCGATCTCACTATCGATCTCACTATCGATCTCACTGTCGATCTCACCACGGGACACCACGGGACAACGACGGGACACCGGCGGGACTCCAACGGGACACCAGCGGGACAACGGCTGGACACCGCGCGCCACCGGTTGCCGGGCGGAGAACCTTTTGGTCCAGCCGCGGCCCAGCCATAACGGGACACCAGCGGGACACCAGCGGGACACCGGCGGGATACCGCGCGCCACCGGTTGCCAGGCAGAGAACTTTTTGGTCCAGCCGCGGCCCAGCCACAGGAGAATTTCCTTTCCCCCGCCCACGCAGCTTCGCCTCGCCCGCACGCACGGCACGAACACGAAACCAAAATCGATTTTCCGGTGGGGGGGCTCTCCGTTCCACTTCGATCTCACCCCCCAACCTCTGATGAGCGTGCCAGAATCCATCAAACACCTAAGAACAATCGCAGATGTTGGCCTCTTGGGCCCCTCTTGGGGGCTCTCTTCGAGCGCTCTTGGGGGCCTCTTGGGAGCCTCTTGGGCCGTCTTGGGACCATCTTGGACGCCTTGGAGCACTCTTGGGACGTCTCGGAGGTCTCTAGTACCGTCTTGGGGGCCACTAACAGCTCACTGCGTGGAGCTCCCCATATGTGCATCTCATGTTTTATGTCATGCCATAGTGATCGTCTGTTCACGAGCGTTTGACTTTTTGCGAACGGGCCCGTGTCCTACCCCCTGGCGGCTCTCCTTAGGGATGCTGAAACCAGCGCCGCGCCTGAGACGTCCTCAAAAAATGCTCTGAAAGCCAAGGATGTTGGGCATAAAAACGAGCCAACCGCCTGAGACATTCCCACAAACTGGCCGCGAACGGGCCCGTGTCCTACACCCTGGCGGCTCCTTTTTAGGGGTGCTGAAACCAGCGCCCCGCCTGAGACATCCTCAAAATCTGCTCTGAAAGCAAGGATGTTGGGCATGAAAACAAGCAAACCGCCTGAGACATCCCTACAAACTGGCCGCGAACGGGCCCGTGAAAACACCCCTGGCGGCTCCCCTTAGGGGTGCTGAAATCAGCGCCGCGCCTGAGACGTCCTCAAAATATGCTCTGAAAGCGAAGGATGTTGGGCATGAAAACGAGCAAACCGCCTGAGACATCCCCACAAACTGGCCGCGAACGGGCCCGTGAAAATGCCCCTGGCGGCTCCGCTTAGGGGTGCTGAAACCAGCGCCCCGCCTGAGACATCCTCACAATCTGCTCTGAAAGCAAAGGATGTTGGGTATGAAAACGAGCCAACCGCCTGAGACATCCCTACAAACTGGCCGCGACCGGGCCCGTGTCCTACCCCCTCCTCCGGCTCCTTTTAGGGGTGCTGAATTTAGCGCCCCGCCTGAGACATCTTCACAATCTACTCTGAAAGCCAAGGATGTTGGGCATGAAAACGAGCAAACCGCTTGAGACATCCCCACAAACTGGCCGCGAACGGGCCGGTGAAAACACCCCTGGCGGTTCCGCTTAGGGGTGCTGAAACCAGCGCCCCGCCTGAGACATCCTCTCAATCTGCTGTGAAAGCCAAGGATGTTGGGCATGAAAACAAGCAAACCGCCTGAGACATCCCCACAAACTGGCCGCGAACGGGCCCGTGTCCTACCCCCTGGCGGCTCCTTTTAGGGGTGCTGAAACCAGCGCCCCGCCTGAGACATCCTCAACATCTGCTCTGAAAGCAAAGGATGTTGGGCATAAAAACGAGCCAACCGCCTGAAACATTCCCACAAACTGGCCGCGAACGGGCCCGTGAAAACACCCCTGGCGGCTCCGCTTAGGGGTGCTGAAACCAGCGCCCCGCCTGAGATATCCTCATCATCTGCTCTGAAAGCCAAGGATGTTGGGCATGAAAACGAGCAAACCGCCTGAGACATCCCCACAAACTGGCCGCGAACGGGCCCGTGAAAACACCCCTGGCGGCTCCCCTTGCGAGTCTGAGTATGACTAGGTCTGAGTATGAGTAACCTCATGCCCGTGAGAATAAACACTAGGGGATAATAAAGTTCGGGGTTCAGGGAGAGATAATAAAAGTAGCCCAGCAGACCTCAGCATAACCTCGAAGTAAGAGATGATCAAGAGGAGACCAAGCCGAGCACGTTTTGAGACATCCTTGGCGTTTAGTTTTCATAGAAATATCCTCAACAATGGCTTATCTCGCTGGAGACATCCTCGACAAATCCCTTGTTTCGCTTGAGACATCCGCAAACTATTGCTTATTTCGCTTGAGACACAGTCAAACTATTGCTTATTTCGCTTGAGACATCAACCCCATGGATAATCAACCCCAGGGATAATCAAGTTCAGGCGAGCGTGGGGACATATATAAATATAAAAGAAGAAGAGAAGAGTATAATAATAATAAGAAGAGAAGGAGAAGAGGAGAAGAATAAGAAGAGAAGAAGACAGGAAAAATTCAAAATTCCAAATATATCAATTTTAATTTACAAACGCTTTATGATAATCTATTTTTTTAAGTGCTCATGTAGGGTAGCTCATGTGCTTCAGTTTCCATGGGTAATCAAACCCCAGGGATAAAAAGTTCAGGCGCGCGCGGGGATATATACAAATATAAAATACGGATAACATACGAGATAAGTGTGATCGCTTCGCTTGATGTTGCTATATCAACATCGCTTGGTGTTGCTATCTCAACATAGCGTTTCGAGGTGATAATGAAGTTCGGCCTCAGCGCTCGCCGCCCAATTTGAATTTTGTATAGGGCGACGATAATCAACTCTAAACACTGAAGGGGGGGGGTCCCTTTATTATCATCGGCATGCGGTTCGGTCTCAGTGCGTGCGTTGAGTAACTGAGACTGTGAGAACGTCTGAGTATGTGTAGGTCTGAGTATGAGTAAGTCTGTGTATGAGCAGGTCTGGGAACGAGTCTGCGTATGAGTAAGTCTGGGTATGAAGGAGTCCCAGCATGAGTAAGTCTGAGTCTGAGTAGGCCTGCATGTTGTGTGTTGAGTAAATCAGACCATGAGAAGGTATGAGTATGAGTAGGTCTGAGTATGAGTAAGTCTGTGTATGAGTAGGTGTGTTCTCGCTGGTTCTCTGGAGTCGGCGGCGTCCGAGTCATAACAAGAACCCCATCTTAGGATATGGGGAAACGGATTGTGACCTCGAAAGCGTGAATGCTGCGTACTTCGCGAGGGTTTATGATTTCAGGGACGCGAAGAACGTGTAATTTACAAGGGATCGTGGCTTCGGGGACGCAGATCTTATGTAATTTACGGGAGAGTATTGCCTCGGACACGCGAGTATTGGGTAGTTTATAGAAAATGATGGTCGCGGGAGCGCGAACACCGAATCATTTGCAACGGTTTATGGCCTCGGGGACGCGGATATATTTCATAGTTTACTAAGGATTATGGCCTCGGGGGTGCGAACCTGGCGTGATTTACAAAGGATTACTTCTTCGGGGGCACGGATCTCATGTATTGTACGTGTCCGAGGACCCCCCAGCAATTCCGAGACCGTCCCCCGAGGTGGTGGCAACCAGGGCCCTGATCGGCTCTCCCCCCCTCTCGCGCGGGCTTTCTCACAATTCTCAGTAGGAATCAGAACGCAGGACTACAAAATGGGAGACTTGGAACTGGAACTGCCAATTCACAGCAGGAAGCAGAACGTAGGACTACGAAATGGGAGACTTGGAACTGGAACTGGAGCAGGGCGGAGCCTTGTGGCCCAACAAGGTGGCCGGCGGATGCCGTCCAGGCGCGCGTACACTTTTTTCTTGTCGGCAGCGAGGCGGGACGATCCGCCCCAGCGTGGCAGCGATGCAGGGGCACTACACAGCGAACTGGCCAGCATGCTGGAGGAGGGAAAAGGAGTGGCAGGAGCTCCAGGCGCGCGAGCACGACTGGGCATCTGAGGGGTCAGTCTGGCGACGCCGAGGCCCGCTGCTGCCTCGTCCTGCGCAGCTGCCCCGGCCGGGCGTGCGCGCCCCCTCCGCCGCAGGTCCCGGGCCAGCCGGAGCTCTGCGCCGGGCACGTGATCGTGGGCCTGTCTGTCGACGACGCGCAAGAGCGACCGTTCGCCGGAGTGACCCTCTGGTGCGGGCCCACTGGGGCTCCTGGATCGCCGAACGCGATGCGATAGCAGCGGCCTCTGCGGGCTTGGGTTTGGCCCCCCCGCCCCCGCCGCGCCCCCCCCGAAAGCCGCGCACCTATAGGGTCACTCTGGCCTGGGGTCACTCTTGCGTGCAGCCAAGTCTGGCTCGGTAGCGGGTGAGGACGTTGTGTCTCTCGCTCTGCTGGACGAGGACGAGGCCGACGAGGCGCTGGCCGCGCACCTCGTGGACGGGGTAGAGCTGCACGTGGACGCAGCCCCAGCAGGTCAAGCTCAGCCGGGCCCATGGTCGGCTGAGCCAGCTTCCGAGCTTCGGAGGCGACGACGAGGGCGAAAAGTCCAGGGGCGGGTATGACACGCATTCGCCCGGGGGCCTCGCCGAAGGCGTGGGCCACTGGCGCCCCCGGGATGCAGGTAGCTCATGCTCTCCCCAGGAGCCCTTCGCCCCCCTCGTCGCCCCCGAGAGCTGGCGCCCGACGACGGCATCCTGGCACCGGCTGCGGCGAGTCAGGTCGGGCGGGTGGCAGCGGGGGGGGGTGACCCACGTTCGGAGGTTGACAAACCTCCTACCCTGACACGTCGATTGGCGAATTGGCCGTTTTCGGGTCGTGAGAGGTCGTCTCGGCCGTCATTTTTGCGGGTCCTGGTCCGTCGGTTTCGTCCCCAGGCCGTTTTCACTAGAGGGTGGCTTACTAAAGGGAGGTTCGTCCACCGCTGACACATGGGGGCGAAGAACAGGGCCCTAAACGGGGCCCCTGAGGGCCCCTTTTGGAGCCAGCTGGTGCCCGAAAGCAGCCCTACAGGGCCACTTTCGGGCTTCTTTCTTCACTCCCGTTTGGGCGACGCCAACAAACGAGGTCGCCTGCGCCGACATTGGCGCGAAAGCTGCCCGCGTAAGGTCGCGCGTAGGCGCCCTCGTCTTTAAGCGTGGCGTGCCGCGCGGGCGGACCGCGTGAGCCACCGTGCAAGGTTGCTATACGTCATCTCGCGCATCAAGAAACCATATAGTTTTCGTCAGGGTATCCTGGGTTTCTTCGCTCCGCGCGTTGCGCGGCGACTTCCCGCGGCCGTTGAAGCAGCTGCTGCGTCCAGGGTGCTCCAGGCTCCCCCTCCCGTGCACTTCGCGCGCGTGTCTTCGGGGCTGGGCCTCTTGCGAGGGCTCCCTGCGGCCGCGCCCGCACTGTACCTTGCCGCCCGCCCGCTCAGGGCGGCCCGGTGCCGGTCGAGGACCCGTGGCTCGCGGCGGCGGCGCGGGCCCCGGGGCAGCCGCAGGCGCCCGGGCGGCCCGGCGGCCCGGGCGGCGGCGAGGCGCCGCCCGCGCGGCCGTGCCCCGGGGAGGCGGCGGCCGCGGGCGGCCAGGGCCCCGCGGCCGACGAGTGGGCGCAGGCGGCCCCAGGCCCGCCAGAGGTCCGCGGGCGGCTCAAGCGACCCCTGGCAGTAAGTCGGGGTCTGTCTCTCCACAGGGGGGCTGTGCAGGCACAGTCAAACAATAGTCGGGGGAGGATTTCTGCATGATTTTTGAGCACTTCTGGAACATGTTTTTTGGGTATCTCATGCTGATGCCATCGGCCCCCCCCCCCCCCCGCGCGAGGCGCCCCCCCCCCCCCTCCCACTCCCCCTGTGGGGGTGTAGTGCGGTGCTGTGGGTGTGGCGTGTGTGGCGTGGTGCTGTGGCGCTCCAGGGGAGCTCCGGAGGTCGTCGTCGTCGTCGTCGTCGTCGGATGGATCCGGAGGTCAGCGCCGCCGCCGTCGTGGCCGTCGTCGTCGTCGTCGTCGTCGTCGTCGTCGTCGTCGTCGTCGTCGTCGTCGTCGTCGTCGCCGCCGCCGCCGTCGCCGTCGCCGTCGCCGTCGCCGTCGCCGTCGCCGTCGCCGTCGCCGTCGCCGTCGCCGTCGCCGTCGTCGTCGTCGTCGTCGTCGTCGTCGTCGCCCCCGCCCCATTGCATCCCATCTGCTGGGGGGGAGGGGGTGCCCGAGAGATCCTGAGACCCATCCCATCTGGGGGGCGCGGGGCCGTGGGCCCGGAGCCCGGGATCATGTATGCGGCCAGAGGGGAGCTCGAGAGGCGAGGATGACGACACGGCAGGGGATGGTTTGCGAGGGGCCGGTTGGGCCGCGCCCGAGGAGGTCCTGCCTGGCAGCTGGGGCCCGGCCGTGGACGAGTGGGCGGAGGAGCTGCCGGCCGCGGCGGCGGCGGAGGAGGAAGTGCGCGAGGTCGAGCTGCCGCCAGCCTCGAGCACGGCCGAGGATCAGAAGAGGAAAAGGTGCCCATACTCCTACCCTTCCCTCGTTTTCCCCTCTTTGGGCCTCCTAGGAGGCCCTCGTCGCCACCGCTGGATTCGTCTCGGAGTCCTGGTAAGAACGCGCCCCCAGAGAGGTCCGTGGACTCGCGGTATCGGTACCTACTGGTTTCCCCAGAGGAGCAGGAGCACGCGTCGGAGGCGTCGGGTCAGGCTGAGGAGACCGACGAGACGGTGGCCCCTTTCTTCTCCGGCTCCGCGTCGTCGAGCCGCGCCTCGCCGCCCTCTGGCGCGGCTGCCGGGGGTGACGCCATGGGCCCTGGCGGCAGTGGCGCAGGGTGCCTGGCAGGTGCAGGCCCCGAGGCCCTGGAGGGCATGCCGATGCCAGCGTTCATGCTCGCCGCCTTGCCCGCGGCTGGTGGAGCCGGAGCAGTCGGTGCCTCGCTGCGCAGCCTGGGCGCTCCTCCGCCAGGCGCGGCGATCACGTCCTGCGGGGTTCCGTCCTCGGCGGCCTCCAGCTCCGCAGCATGCGCGAAGTCCGCGCCCGACCCGGCAGAGGCGCCACCCTCGGGCGCAGCGATCGGCGAGGCGACGCTCCAGTGCAAGGTGAGGGGCCTCTGGGAGTGGCTGTGCGAGATGAGGCTGCAGGAGTACCACGGCAGTGCGGTCAGCTGGTGCGTGGAGATGGGGGCCGCGTCGCTGGATGAGGTGGCGGAGAACATCGAGGACCTTGCAGAGGCCATCTCGCTGAGGCCCATCGAGCGCCAGCGCGTCCAGAAGTGGGCCGCGCACCTGCTGCGGCAGCCGCCGGCCCTGCCCGCTGGCGCCGCCGCCGGGGGCCGCCACTGGCAGCCCGACGGGGCCCCGGCCAGCCCGCAGCCGCCAGCACCGGCCTGGGCCCCGGCCGCCGCGGTGTCCTCTGAGGCCGTCCAGCAGCCCCTGCCCGGCGCCGCGGCGCCAGCGGGGCGCCCGACCGCGCCTGCCGCCCCAGTGCACTACGCTGCGCGCACCGTGCGCCTGGCGATGGACTCGAGGGGCAACACGGGGCTGGACCTGAGCTGGGACGAGGAGTGGGGCATCCTGGTGCGCCGCGTGGACCCGCTGCCCGGGCAGCTGGGCCTCGCGGCCGGGGACTACATCGTCGCCATCGACGGCTGCCCGCTGCGGCACCGCTCCCACGCGGACTGCGACGCCCTGTTCAAGGAGCGCCTGAGAGACGGCGTCGCCCTCAGCATCGCGACGCCCGAGCACGCCGCCGCAGCGGTGGTCTGGGGATGACCCCCCCCCGCCCCCCCCCCCCCACATATATATGTATATATATATATATACACACACACACACCTATACTGGGGGACGTGGCCGGGGGGTCCCGCCCAAGGACCTCGACATGTCGAGGTCCCCTGGCCCGGGGCCCCCCCATTCCCTGCAGGGAATGGGGGGGCCCCGGGCCAGGGCATGGGGGGCCCGGGGCCTCACTTTCCCTATGTTTTTATAAGGACTCCCTGTGTTTTTAAAAAAGGTTTCCGCCACCCGGACCCACCAGAGCCTCGGAGGACGTGGCCGGGGGGGCCCGCCCAGGGACCTCGGCAGGGCATGGGAGGCTCGGGGCCTTACTTTCTTTGTGTTTTGAAAGAGTTTCGACCACCTGGGGCCACCAGAACCCCGGGGGACGTGGCTGGGGGGGTCCCGCCTCGGGACCTCGGCGGCGCATGGGGGGACCGGAGATTTATTTTCCGGATGTTTTTAGAAGGTTTCGCCGGCCCGGAGCAGAGCCCCTTGGGACGTAGCCGGGCGGGTCCCGCCTGGGGACCTCGGTGGCGCATGGGCGGCCCGGGGCCTTCCTCTCTCGTTTTGTTTTTACGACAGTTTTACCAAGGGACGGCCCCGCTCAGGGACCCCGGCGGGGAATGGGGAGCCCGGGGCCTTACTGTCCTTCTGTTTTTTGCATTGTTTCGGCAACCCAGAGCCACTGGAGCCCCGGGGGACGTGGCCAGGGGGGTTCCGCCCAGGAACCTTGACGGGTCATGGGGGCTTCCCCTGTGTTTTTACAGTGTTTCGGTCACCCGGAGCCACCAGAGCTCCGGGGAATGTAGCCGGGCGGGTCCCGCCCAGGGACCTCGGCGGTGCATTGGGGGCCTGGGGCCTTACTTCCTTTGTGTTTTTACATGGTTTCGGCGACCCGGAGCCGCCAGAATCCCAAAGAGAGTTCGAAGAGGCCGCCAAGATGGCTCAAGAGGTGCCCTCGACCGTCCAGGGGGCCCCCAAAACAGTCCCAGAGGGCCCCGGGACAGCTTCCCCACACAGCCCCGAGGGGTACCCCACCCGACATTTCGAGCCATCCTCCTCAAAAAACACCCCTGAGACCCCAAGAAACCTTCAAGAGCCTTCGAAACAAAACCAAGCGGGCCCCACGGGGCCGCCAGGAGGCCCCAAGAGGCTCCCAAGAGCCTTCTCCCCAGACGCACTGAGGTACTCTGGCCAATCCAGCCGTTCTGGCTCAGATTGTTTCTGAGCTTGGTCGTGCGAACTTCAGAACGGCGCTGCACGATCGAGCCTTTTTGGCTTTGTTTTCCCAGCCTGCCGTGTGCAGGTGGCGCCTGCAGTCCGTATGTCAGCATCAGCATACCGCAATGGCAGTGGCGGCAATGGCAGCCAATTCTCCTCGGCTACCTGGCGCTGATCAAACTGTGGGTGCAACCGCAACAAGCTCTCTTGGTTCTGGTGCAAGCACTGCGGTGCGCAGTGGCAGAAGCTGGCTGAGTCCCAATCCCGTGGGGGCGCGTGGGCATATCCTGGTGATGGTCTTCGCCTTGTTGGTAAAGGACCTGGTCAGCCTCCCTTGCGCCCAGGGCTCCTCGCGCCAGGTGTACCGCCAGTGGGAGCTACGATCGCCCCGACCATCCCGCCAGTCGCCAAGCTCGAGGACATCCAGGCCACCATCGACGCGCTCACCAAGGTTGGGGATCGAGTCGGGGCGGCCACCTACATCAATATCCTCGAGCAGCGGAAGGCAAACCTTGCCGCAGCAGGCAAGCAGCAGCCTCTCCAGCAGCGTGTCAACTCCGCCTTCCAGTCGGTTCGGAATCTGGAGGGCAAGCTGGAGAAGGCTCTGGCGCATTTCCAGCGATTGGAGTCTCAGTTGGCAGAGCAGAAGGAATGGGTTTCGAAGGTCAACGAGGAGCTGGTGGCCGCAGAGACGGAGCACACCCAGCTGGTCCGCGCTTTGCATGCCAGCGCCTGTGGGCCGCCAAACCCCACCTCGCCAGCTCCAGCGAATGTGGTCACCATCTCGATCGATGACATTTTGGTTGGCAAGTCCAGTTTGCCCATCTCTATGGGGAGCTTCGGCCAGCTCGACGACGGCATCTACGAGTTGGACCAGCGAGCTCGAGATGAAGCTAAACAGCGAATGGAGAAGTTACAGGCCGACGTCAAGGCGGCCATCGGGGTGCTCTTCGGGGACGCGTCGGCTAAGATCAAGGCGGCGAAGGAGGAACATCAATCCTTGCTCGGACGTCTTCAGGAGAACAAGCGTAAGGTCGATGGAGCAGACAGAGAAGGGGCGGCCGCAGCAGGAGGCGCCTCACCAGCTGCATCAACACCTGAGGGCACAGCGCCCCCCTCTGAGCCTGCCCAGTCTATGCCAGCCGCTCCCGCGACTGCCACCTCAGAAGGCCCCGCGCCTTCCTCGGTGGAGGGGGAGACGGCGCGGCGGGCCGCTCGGGTGGCAGCGGCCATTATTTTGCAGCAAGGGGAAGCCCCCCTCCCACCCCCCCTCTCTCCTCAGGTGGCGCAGCCGCAGCTTGAGGGGGTGGGGTAGGTGGGTGGGTGGGTGGGTGGGTGGGTGGGTGGGTTGGCGGGTGGGGTGGGTGGGTGGGTGTGGGTGGGGGTGGGTGGGTGGGTGGGGTGGGGTGGGTGGGGGGGAGGGTGGGGGTGGGGTGGGGTGTGTGTGTGTGTGTGTGTGTGTGTGTGTGTGTGTGTGTGTGTGTGTGGTGTGTGTGTGTGTGGTGTGTGTGTGGGCGCTTAACTTTAGTTTTATGGGCGGGCTTAGCCAGCCCGCCATTTCCCAAGTCTGGTCCAGGCTCACCTAGGTTAAATTGCGCGCTCGAAGGGTCATATTTTTTGTCGCCTACCCAGGCCCAGGCCCAGGGGCGTCAGGGGCCCCCCCCCCCCCCTCCGTGCCTCCGCCTACCCCCCCCCCCGCTCCAGGAAGGTGGGTCTGACCTCGTCCTCGTGTTTGTGACTGCCAACGTCTCAGGGTGGGGGTCGGGCCACGAGTTGTTGCTAAATAACCTCCGCGCATGTCGCCTGCGCGCAGGGACATCACCTTCTGGCACCTTCTGGCAGGGGGGCGTTTGGAGCAAGCGAGTGCCTGGGCTTCTCGTAACAAGTGGCGTGCCATATGAGGCCCAGCGGCTCCAGGGGACGGCGCTGGGTCCAAGGGAGGTGTCGCGATCTTCGTCCGAGACTTCCTGGGCTTGCACCATGGTGTCGCCTCGCCGTCGCCGTCTCGGGTCATCTCAGGTGTTGCGGGGATTCCTGGTGGTCTGGATTTTCGGTGACGTCGATATACCTTAGAGATGGTACTGGCATCGACCAGTACAACCAGCAGTTATTGTCGGGCGCAGGTCAGGCCTCCACGGGCCCCTGCCTCCCATGGCTTCTTCGTGGTGATTTCAATCTCCCCCCGTGTGATTTACATGGGTATGGTCACCCTACGCAGTGCGGCGGTGGAGTGACCCCCTATCCGGCGCGTTCTGGGACGTGTCAAACTACGGGCGGCATGGAGATGAACGATTATTTTTTGGCTAGCCCTGGCCTTAGCTTTGCCGTCCAATCCCTGGAACTCGTGTCGGATGGAGATCACTCGCCGCGCTGACTTGTGCAGATCACGTTGTTTCGGCAATGCGGGCACCTCCGTGCGACGGCGCTCGCTGGGCCGCAGCGCGCCCCGCCCGCTCGCCTGATCGGGCCTTGCGGCCCTCCGCCCGACTACCAGCTAGCTATGGACTTGTTGCAGGATGCGCTCGTGGCTGCTCGGGCTGAAAAGGGGAAGGAAGGACTCTCGGGCCCTTCTCGCGAGTGCTTATCGTGCCTGGGCGGATCTGGCGGAAGCTGAAGTCGCGGAGTTGGCGGGAGTTGAGCTCAAGGCCCCAGGGGCCCGTGGGGCCGCCCCTGCTATTGTCTGGCAACCCGTTTACCTTCGGGATGTGGAACCACCTCGCCAGCCCGAGCTGGTCTCTGTCAGGTGGCTATGGATAGCCATTTTAATGCTCGAGGCCAGTATCCAGCATCCTCTCCTGGCTGGCCTCTCTTTTGCTATTTCTTACGGCTTCGCTGTGCCGCCGGCCATTGCCAGGCGCCAAGGTGAGTATCGGCACCTGTTCCACACGGCCTTTGATTTGTGCCACTCCTCGTCGTTCCACCCCTGGCCTGAGGGCCTCGGTTGCAGGATCAGTGAGTTGCGGGGTCGTGTCAGGGAAGCTTTGCGCCAGGCAGAGCAGTTTGCGCGTAATTCTGCTTCTCAAGCTTGGAGGGCTTGGCTCCTCAAGGGCATCGACAATGGTGGGCGTGCTGTGCATTTGGCCACCGAGGCCCCCGCTCCGTGGCAGCCACGTACGGTCTTGGCGGCGGGAGGAAGAATGGTTAGTGATCATCAGAGTCTGCTTGCTGCTGAGGCCAGTAAGCACAAATCTTTCTGGCGGGCTTCGCCCGCCCCGCCGACCCCGACGACGGACTTCCTGCCCGCTCCCGAGCTTCCTCGCCTCGAGCTGGGCGTGGTTCGGGAAATCTGCCTCCGACAAAAGGAGAGGCCGGCTGTTGCCACTGATTGTTTCCACCTTCGCCACCTGGGTTGGTTGTGTGACGAGGGCCTGCAGTGCCTTTTGGGTCTGTTTCTGGTTATGGAATCCTCTGGCTTGCTGCCGGACCAGTTGGCGATGGTTATCATGTTTTTGATTCCTAAGGTTCCCGTAGGAGTGCGTCCCATTGGGATTTTCACGGCGCCTTACCGTGCCTGGGCAGAGGCCCGCAGGCCGATTGCCGATGCTTGGGAAGCCGCGCATGCGCAGCCATATTTCGCAGCTGGTTCATTCACTGGAGCAGGGGACACTGTTTGGAGACAACTTCGCATGGCTGAAGCTGGTGTTTCATCCTTCAAAATCACTGTCAACCTGTTGTGGGATTTCTTCAAATACTATGAACTCCTTCCTTTGCACCAGCTGCAGCAGAGGTGTTGTCGGCGCGAATTTCCGCTTGCTGTCAGCCGCCTTGCCATCCGTGCTTGCTCGTCTGTGCGGCACCTCGCGTTCCAGGCTATGGTGTCGAGTGGGGTTTTCGCTTCTAATGGAGTGGTGGTGGGCTGCAGGATGGCCGCGGCGATGGCCCGCGCCAATGCCCTCGACCCCTGGGCGCTATATCCTGGAGCCCAGCTGTCGGTTTCAAGCTCTACATTGACGATGGCAGTATATCGGCTGTAGGGGATTTTCAGGAGGTGGTGGAAGGGGTCGCTGCAGGTGCTCGGCAACTGCAGAAGGCGTCGGTCGCGATCGGCGCATCCCTCTCGGCCGACAAGGCCGCCCTGATTTGTGGCAACCGAGGGGCGGGGCTTCAAATCTAACGAAACCTTGGTCTGGAACCTCGCGGGGCCTCTGGTTCCCTCTGGGGTTAACCTCGGGGTTGACGACGCGCTGGGTCGGGCTCAGAGGGCCCTGGGGCGAAACTCCAAGGCTCAAGAGCGCAGGGCGGCTGGGGGGGCGAGGGCCGTCAGGTTGGGGCGTCTTTCGAGGCGCCTTTCCCGTCGTCGTCTTCGTCGTCTCTGGATGGCTGGCCCCTCCCCGTGTCTAATTATGGGTCGGAGTGTTTCGGGCTCTCTTCTGCGGAGCTTGTGAAGCTCAGACGCTCCCTCGGTCGCCTGCTCGAGTCTTCTGCGGGTCAGCGTTCCCTGTCCACGTTGATGCTCTTAGAGGGGGGCCCCACCTGGCTGACCCAGGTCTCTTGTGTTACCAGGTGGCATAGGGAGGTCTGGGTTTCTGCCGGTGCCCTCAACCCCGCGGCTGTGCCGATCCCCCAGCTGCGTCGGCATTGGCAGGCGGTCTGGCACCTCCCCATGCCCACCTGGAGGGGTGTTTCTGGCCCCCTCTCGGCTGTTAGATTAACCCATGCACAGACTGGGTTGGAGTATGCTCGAGTTTAATCGCCTCCAGGGCGATCTTGGCTCGGTGCACGAGCTTTTTTACACGTCCCCTGCCCTCCTCAGGACTCATCTTCGTTCGGCCGTCCTCAGGATATTGGAGAGAGACATTGCAGCTAAACGCCACTTCGACCACGATCGTCTCTCCTTCGACGTGGTCTTTTCTTGTGTATCCTCTTCGAAGTTTACCCTCCCCCCCCCTCCCCTGCAAAAGGGGGCTCTGCGGGCGTGCTCGTGCGACGGCATCTGGACTCGCATGGCAGCGCGCAGTCGTGGTTATCAGTTCCCAGCTGTATGTGAGTCATGTGGTTGCCCGTCCGATTCTATCTTTCACCGTCTCTGGAGCTGCCCAGCTCTCGAGAGGGAAAGGGGGGGGCTGGTCGAGGAGGAGCTGATAAATGGTGTCAAGACCATGTGAGTTCGTCCGATATGCTTTTCGCGGTCACCCGAGGCGCCCTGCCGAGCCCTGGAGATCGCTGCCCGCCCCCCGTGCATATGGACGAAGACGTTTTCGAGATTACTTGGCACGTGCCCCCTTCCCCTGCCAGAATTTTCGGCTGTCGTTTTTGTTGACGGTTCCTGTTCGCGTAGGATTATAAAGGAGCTGTCGAGGGCCTCTTGGTCAGTGGTTTTGTATTTTAACGAGCAGGTAAGGCTTGCTGCCGTCTCTGGCCCAGTCTGGTCCCCCATGCCCCAGGCGCCCCAGGCTGGATAGTTTTGTGCCCCTTAGCTGCCGTCTAACTGATTGAGGGTCCGCCGGAGTTGGCTTCGGACTGCTTGAATGTGGTTCGGTCGTTTGCCCTTGAACGGCAGTCGCAACTTTCCGACAAGAGGATCTACGCGGGCCATGCATTGCAAGCCAGAGCCTCCGAACGGCTTCAATGTTTGTTGAGGGTCGCTCATGTCAAGTCTCACCAGTCCCTTGACGACCCCGACATTCCCTCGGAGCTGGGTTTCTGGCGTGTTGGCAATGACGATGCGGATCGTCTTACCAGAATCGCTCTGTACCAACATCCCACGGACCCTGATTTTGAGCGGGGGCTCCAGATTGATTTAAAATATGCCAGGGCCTATTGTATTTTGGCGATGAATTTGCTCCCCCGCTTTCAATCTCTGCGTGAATTCGGTGAGGTGGAATGCATTCAGCCGCCTAGGCCCCGGCATGTTCCTCGCCTGGAGCACAAATGGTTCCATCTCGGGACTTTCTGTCGTTGTTCCTGCTGCCGGAAGGTCGCCCGTCGTAAGTGGCCGCGCAAGCCTCGCCCCAGTGCCTGTCCTGGTCCTAGAGAGCAGCCTATTGGCGACATCGCCGAACATGGCCATCGCTGCATCGCTCTGGACTGCAGCGATCAGGCCAGTATCCTCATCTGTGTTTCCTGTAAGTGCTATTCATCCCATGGGTGCTTTTAAGGCCCGTTGGAAAAGTGCACCACCAAGCCCAAAAGTTGGGGAAGAGAGTTTGGTCGGCTGTTTCGCGAGGTTTGCATCCAGAGCGTGCGTCTATCCGTGTCGAATGCCCTTTACATTTTTCGGACCTGGCCCAGAGGCACCGAGCCCGCCCTCGTCGAAGTGCCGCCTCCCTGTCGGACTCGGAGGAGGAAGAGAGGAGGGGGCGCGAGCTCGGTAGATCACCGGTCAAAGCGGCTACCCGTCTCGACGCGGATTCTGGCTCCTCGGACTGACGTCCTGTGAGTGCCCTGGGGGCAGACATTTTCTTTTCAGCCCACTTGTTGGGAGAGGCTTGCCACAGTCCTGGCGCTCCCTGCGCCGGGGGTAGGCGAGCCTTTGCCCCCTCGTGAGGTCTATCAGATTTGTTTTGTGCTTGTGTTTCCTGTGTTGCGTAGTGTAAGGGTCTGGCACGGGGGGTTAACTCACCCCGACCGTTGCCTTTCCCTTTATCAGACTCGACTGCCTGAAGTCTTTGTCCCCTGCGTTGGGGCGGAAGGCGGCGGGTCCTTGATCGCTCTGCCCAGTTGGTCTTTGGCCGTATCTGGAGGGCCCGTCACGGGGGCGCTGGCTCGGTGGGGAGTCAGGCCCACACCAGGGGCAAAGTAAGGGGCCGTCCAGGTGTTCGGTGCATCTGGGGCTTCCTGGCTCTGTCGTCCTGTCGTCGCCTGTGGATTCATTTTCAGAGTATACTGATGAGGTTGTGCGGATTGCGCGATTTCATATTGTAATGTTCTGTTTTGCCCGTGGCAGTTAAGTTCAAGCTGGGAGGGGGGAGACGGCCATCCCCCGCGTCCTAGCACTTGCCCAGTGCATGCAGTGTGTTGTTATTTCTCGCGCGGACGGCGCATGTGTGTGTGTGTGTGTGTGTGTGTGTGTTTGTGTGTTATTTGTTCTTGCCGACGGCGCACGGCCCGATGCGACTGACCATCAGGGCAGGCATCCGTGTGCATACCCGCCACCTGCCATCTGGGGCAAGGCCTGCCACCGTCCTGGCGCTCTCTACACCTGGGGTGGCAGGTCTCGTCGTCCTTGTGTGGGTGGTCGATTTTGGCATCCCAGTTTTCTTGGTGGGATCTCCTGCCACTACGCGCACTGCGCCCCCCCCCCCCCCCACTTTCCCCGTACTGCAAGGTCTGTATGGTGTGGGCGGGGGTTGGAGTCGCGGTCTCCCGCGTCTCCCCGACCTCCTGCTTCCTAACGCGTTGCAGGTTTGGTCAAAACAGAGGGGTGCGCCTCCTTCCCTCTGTTTTTCTCACTCGAAAAGGTGGGAAAAAAGGTACCCTGGCCAATCCCGAAGCTTCCGGACAACTCTCGGCATCCTGACGCCCCCAACGGGCCCCAGAACCGTCAAACATTTAGGACGAAACTCCGGGCCTATGGAAATTGTCCGGACCTCGGGGCCATTCCAGGGGTCGTCGACGTCGTCGTCGTCGTCGTCATGGTGGTGGCTGTCGTCGTCGTCGTGCTCGTCGTCGTCGTCGTCGTCGTCGTCGTCGTCGTCGTCGTCGTCACTCGTCGTCACTCGTCGTCACTCGTCGCCGCCGCCCCTGTCGTCGTCAACGTCGTCGTCGTCGTCGATGATCACACGAGCGAATACGAGAGTAGCAAAACGTGGCGCAGCTGTGACCATAACCTAAGCGCGCGCGAAGCGCGCGTGATTCTAGTGTGTATATATATATATATACACACCGACAGCGCCGCTCGTCCTGGAGCGTCCTCGCCAGCGCGGCTGCACTCTCCTCAGCACTCTTGCCAGGGCCTGGGGAACGGCGTTGTCGGCACCCTTTGGTTCCCCCAGGTGGGCGCGCCGATCCCGCCGCGGGGGCAGTACCAGCCCGCGCAGGCCGCCGGGCGTGGGCGGGACGTGCCGCCGCGGTCGCCGTGGCAGCTGGCTCGGCCTGGCCAGGGCCGCCGGGGCGGCTACGACGCGAACCGCATGTGGGCCCAGTTCCGCGGGCCGCGCTGGTGAGCGCTCTCGCGGCCCGTCCGTGCGGGTGCTTCCGCGTGGCGCTTCCGGGTCGGAAGAAAAGTGGGGGTGGGAGGTCACGAAACTTGCTGCGCGCCGCGCAGCTGGTTTCGGCCCCGGCGCCCGCCGCTTTCCTTGATACGTTGGCGCCTCTGGCGCCGGGGGGCGCCATAACAACCTCTGGCTATCCCCGCCTTTCGTCCGATTCGATCCGCGTCTCCCTGCTGCTGCTTTTTCTCGCTCCTCCTCTGCTGCTGTCGAGGCCCCACTCGGAAGAGTGTTTGCCATTGTGAACTCTGCGCGGTGCAACCAACGTGGCGCATTCTACGTATCGATCTATACCGAACGGTCTATTTGTGTTGCGATCCACATGCCGCAATCTACGTGCTGCAACATGTGGGGGGCATTATCATTTTTCTTATTCTTTTTCTTATTTTTATTTATAGTATGAACCTCTATAATGATTACTATTATCATTATATTTTGTATGTGTAGTATTTTCATTATTTTCAGCATTATCATTATCATACATAGTCTTATTATTATCGTTGTTATTAATATTTTCATTATTATTTTAGTTTTATTCTTGTTCTTATTCATCATCTTCTTTTTATTATTGTTATTATGATTATTATTATCATTATTCTTATTATTACTATTATTATCATTATTATTATCATTATTATTATTATCATTATTATTATTATTTTTATATTATTATTATTATTATCATTATTACTACTACTGCAATTATTAATATCAGTATTGCTATTATTATTCGTATTGTTAGTATCCCTATTATATATGTAATGCAGTGTTTCTCGTCCAGAGCATCTGCTGTGACGTTGTGCGGAATCCTGAAAAGCCAGCCAGCGCAAGGCGCCGGGCGCCCACCGTGCCTTGAATTCTCTGGCCAGCGCGCTGGGGGCGACGAGGCGGCGACGGACGGTCACCGCGCGAAGCGCTAGAGCCAGAGCCAGCGCACGAGGCGGCGACGAGGCGGCGACTGGACGACACTGTGCGAACACTCGGCAACGCAAGCCAGCACATGGGGTTGGATGGGCCCAGGACGAGGATAAATCCTCTTCAGAGTGTTCCGGAACGCTCTCAGAGCGTTCTTCTAGGCCTCCTAGATGGGGTTGGAGTAGATGGGGTCGGAGGATCGCGCCGCATCGCCGATGCATCGCGGATGCGGCTCGATACGAAGCCCGATTTGCTTCACGTCGACGTCGTCGATGCATCGCCGACGTCGACGATTCATCGCCAGTGCATCGCCTGTGCATCGCCGATGCATTGCCGATGCATCGCCGGTGCATCGCCGGTGCATCGCCGATGCATCGCCGACGCGGCGCGATCCTCCGACCCCATCTACTCCGCCCTCATTCAGGAGGCCTCTAGTTCTGGAACGCTCGGAGAAGGCCGCGTCGCCTGAGACATCCTCCAGAGCCGCCAGCTATGAGAGATTCTCGATGTCGTTCTCACCCGACTTTATCTCGGAAACTGGAACATATACATTACCAGTGGCGGGTAGTTTTTTCAATCCCAAGACTTTTTGAGGGTCGGGGACGACGTCGGGGTGGTGTGGTGTATACTTTTCCCCCGTTGTCCACGGGAACCAGCGGAAAATGTGCACACCAGGATCCCGCACACACCAGGATCCGTTTTCCTGTGCGAATTTCCATGCGGGGCCGCAAAGAGCATCGGTGTGTAGAGTTCGGTTCCCTATTATCCTCGTTCTGGCTTCGTCTCTGTGGCGGAGGGCGCCCACCGTGCGCGAGGCTCGGAACAGCCACCCAACTGTTGAGCGAGAGGGGCCAGAACCTCACGCCCGTGCCGTAAGTGTCATAGGCAGCTCCTCGTTCAGCGGCTGTCTTTTCGCGGAGCGCTGACTTTGTCCGCCCAGGCGGGCGCTGCGGGCAGGCAGCGCAGGGGTGCAGCACCGTTCGAGCTTTGCGGTGGCTCTCCACCCCCTCCCGAACCAAACAAATCTTTACAGTCGAGCTTGATTAGTGGGTCGACCCTGCCAAGTCAAGGGTACCCTTGTGTCCTCTGTTTCCTGACCCATGTCCTCTAGATCCCTATGGCAGCGTGGCCAGAGATTTGTGTCTCCATCGAAGTGTACCGACTGCGCTGCGGAGCTGCCGGTCGCAACAACAGCGGCTTCCGCGTGGGAGTTCTTTCGGATGCGACCTACCCGTGGAGCCTGAAATCCCTCAGAGTTTCATGGAAGTACCACTTCCGGCCCCCAGGTGTTCTGCATCTCCGATTCCACAACCATCCTGCCATGGTAGACCTGGAACCCCTGGCCATGCGTGGGCTCTTGATGCCAAGCTCCCCCGCGCCAAAGGTGTAGCTGGGGCACCTCTTCCTCACACCTCCCCTTCTCGGGGGCGGCAAAGAGGAGGGTGATGACTAGGGGTGTGTGTGTGTGTGTGTGTGTGTGTGCGTGTGTGTGTGTGTGTGTGGATACCATGGCAGGGGCCATGATATCTCTCAAGATTTCATGGCGCCTCCTCTTCTCTCAACGCGTCCCCGGCCCCCCACCCCTGGGCCGCGCACGTGCCGCCGGCCATGATTTGCGCCCCCCCGTCTTGGACGCCCCCCTCTTGGACGCCCCCGACCTTCTCGCAAAGTCCTGCTCGTAGCCTCTTATAGTGGCCTGTAGCTCGAGCTATCTCCCCAAAAAACAAAATAGTACAAACAGCAACTCCCGCCACACTGTTTTTGGAAGTAAGATCCACCCGATTGACCTGAGATCAAGATGGCGAGCTGGACAATAAATATCAGATCTCAAAGGGCCCGGCTCTGCCCCCTGGGGGGTGCCTCGGCCTCGGCCTCGGGGGGCCTCCTGGCACGGTCGTGCCTCCTCGGTGTCGCGCGGGCGCGCTACGGCGTCCTCCCCTCGCCCTCCTGCCTCCTCTCCTCCCTCCCCCTCCACCTCCCCGCTCATGCCCTCCTCCCCTCTCCACCGCTCCCTCGCCCTCCCCTCCCCCCTCCCCTCTCCTCCACTCCGCTCGTCAGGAGCCCTCCCTCGCCCGCCTCCGCCCTTCCCCCCCTGCACTTCCCCGTTTCCCCCCCCCCCCCCTCTCTGCTCCTGCCCTCCCTGCTCCCACCATCCCTGCCTCCGCCCCTCCTCTCCCTGCCTCCCTTGATCCCCCCTCCGCTTGGTATCGCTCGGACGTGTGCACTTTTTCTCGGCGGGGATTACTGAGGAGCATCCTGGATCACCCTGCGACAAAGCCACGCACGACACCGACAAAAAGCACAGGGAATGGGCGTCCGAGCGATGGCCACCTCCCCGCTCGTCTCCGTTCCCTCCCGCCTTGCGTGCCTCGCCTGCGTCGGGCGCCCCAGCTGGGGTCTGCCCGCCTCGACCCGGCCGCCCGACCGAGGGGGCCCGACGGAGCCCCTCTCGACTGCCCGACCCGAGGTCGACCCGTCCCGGCCCGGCCCGCCCGTTCGTCAGGGTCTTCCGCTTGGTCGCCCGTGCAGGTCCTCCCGCCCCCGCAGGGAGAAGACGTCTCCCCCCCCCAAACGGGGGCGCGCCGGGAGACGGAAACGGCGGGGTTCGAGGGCTCGGGGGGCACGCACGGCGGAGCGCCACGCGTACAGCCAGGAGCGACCGCTCTCAAAAGGAAGATGGCGGTTGCTGACGCTACTCCGCTGATGATGCTGTCGCCCCACCTCTCTTTTGCATCCTCCCCGCTCTCCTTTTATCACTTCGGCTTCCTCCTACTCTTTCTGCCCGTCCTCCGCGTCCTCTGCCCTTAGCGGTGCTTTGTCACAGGTGAGCACGTTGCGGGCTTCCCCTTAGCCTGGCAAGATGATGCCGCGGGAAGCGTGGACAACAAATGTGCAGCGAGACTCGACCTGCATCATGGTGCTATCTGAGGTCGTCTCGCAGTCTTTCGGGGGGGGGGCTGCATGGTCTCGTCAGGGTCTGCATTTG